>CACKRE030005058.1:48078-71184 GCA_902602495.3 Ectocarpus sp. CCAP 1310/34 | reverse complement strand
GGGGGGGGGGGGGGGGGGGGGGGGGGGGGGGGGGGGGGGGGGGGGGGGGGGGGGGGCAGTGGCTTGTTGTTTCAGTGAGGGTGAGTTGGAACTGGCGATGAGAAGCTGTGCTTGTAGTTGTACTGAATGCGAATACTGGTGAGCGGATTTGTGAAAGGCACGTACCTTTAGAGCCTATAAAACATTTTATGCAAATAGCTGTTTTGTCTGGAACTATGCCATGTTTTCTCTCGATTGCTGTCGCTGCTGAAATCAAAAACCATCTCCCGATCAGAAACCATGCTTAGTGGGGGATTGCTTGCGGCAAGGCACGGCGCTACCTCCGTCGCTACCACTCTCACCGCCGCCCCCGCTGCTGCTGCTGCCACTCTCGTCGCTGCTGCTGCTGCTATTTGTTTCCTGGTCCATCTCCAAAGCAGAAGAAGCTCTTGAGGACAGTGGCGACGGGATCTCCGTTTCATCATCGGACAGCGCGACCTTCTTGTCGCTGCTGCCGCTACCACCGCCGTCGTGCTCTTGCCCCGCTGTTCTTGCGTCCGCTATCCCCACGATGCAGTCCTGTTTGATATTTTTTTGGCAGGAGGGCAGGTGGGCCATGGAATAAAAATAATTAAATAGCCGCGAAGTAATGCGTACGAGATTGCACGCCCCATGTACAGCGATCGAGCGGCGATGATTGTAGTAAAGTTGTTTCTCCTCGCTCTTCAGGAGAAGATCCGCCGAGACATGAATTTACACGAACTCCTCACATAATACCACCATTCATGGCAACCCCACATCGATCTCGCCGACAACCTCGTTCACCGTGACGCCACAGTGCTTCATCTTGCTCTCGACCAGCGAGGGTCGATTGGGATTCGGTTCGGGTGCCGCCTTCAGCCTATCTTTGATGGTCGCCGTTACATGTTGATCCTCCGCGGCGAAGGTATTGAGCTGGTGTTCAACACAAGCGCAAGACCCTTGCCGGCGGGGATCGGCATGCAGCGGCGCCCAGCACAGCTATCACCGAGGATAAACTAACACTCGACGCCAATGCCACCAATCGAGTCGCACAGGCCGAGGGCAAGGTCAAGCAAGCACCGTGGCGGCATGATTTAGTGCATGTGTTTCCTGTTCTATCTCTCGAGGAGATCAGCCGAGACATACGTAACTAACTCGAGCTCCTATACACGATGCCGTCCGTGCAAGACGACCTCACACGGATCTGGCCTATGTAGACTGCACCCTTCATTGACCGCTGTCCCGCCACAGTGCTTGACGTTGCTCTCGCCGACCGGTGCGGTTCGATGAGGATTGGTGCCGGATGCTATCCTCGGCGATGGAGGTGCCGGCCGCCGCTGCATGGTGAGACCCGGCAGCGAAGATCTTGAGCTAATGTGAGCTCAACACCTTCGCCTGCGCGGAAAAGATGCAGCGGTGGTCGACATGTCGATCGGCAAGGACAGCATCTGGGACCAATCCTCATCGAACCGCACGGGTCGGCGAGGGCAACGTCAAGCACCGTGGCGACATGACTGCAGTATTTCTGTTCTGGATCTTTCAAGGAGATCAGCCGAGACATACGAGCTCTATCACGCGATACCGTCCGCGTCCAAGACAACCTCACACGGATCTGGCCTACAGTAGGCTACACATCGCTTGCTCACCGCCGTCCCGCCACGGTGCTTGACGTTACCCTCGCCGACCCGTGCGGTTCGACGAGGATTCATGTTCGCCGTCCTGGGCGATATATTGGCTGGCCACTGCTGCACCTTGATCCCCGGCGGCGGCGAACGTCTAGAGCTCGTGAGGGGTCTCACCCGACACGGATGTATTCTATCTGTATTTGACAGATACATCGTACATGGGTGCTGGGTACTTAATGGGATATGTCCTGCTTTGCCGAAAACTTAACTGTGCTTGTGGTCCTTTGTAGACCTTCTGCTGTTGCCGCTGTTTCTTGTGAGCTTGTGAGCTTGTGAATGTGTGTGCGGCGGGGGGAGCGGAGGGAGGGGCGGATGGGGGGATGGGAGAAGGAGGAAACAAACAAAAGGAAAAAGAAGAACCGAAAACACGCTGATCTGATTGGGTGGCTGATCGAAATCCTGCCGCCTATGCAAAAAAAAATGGAAATTGGCTTTTTTTCGAGAACGCGGATTTGACAGTCCCGCTAACAACGCACGTTCCGGCGATAGGAGAACGAACCACTCTCCGGTTCGCGTTTACGGTTCTCAGCTCAAGGAAGAGCTGGTCAGGTCTGCCCCGGCGGCTTCGCTAGCTTCGAGGGGGCGTCAAGGGTAGAAAGGAGGTGTCAACGACTGTACAACCAGTGGGGAGGTTCATGGGGCGACTCCAAGGATGTAACCGGTGAAGACACGGAGGGGGAGCCAGGAAGAGACAAGTCGGCGGTCGACGGTGTCGCGATTGACGCCGTCTCGGCTGACAGTGGCTCGAATCTGGACGTAGATATATGTCTGGATGAAGAAGGGGGGGGGGCAACGGGGACGCGGGTTCGATCAACGGCAGGCACACCAAAGGCCGACTTCACTTGGATGCTTCCTAGGGGACGTCGGACAAGGCCTTGCCCGGGCGAGCCCCGTCGCATGGCACGGCCGCAGCGGCTGCCTCGGGCGTGAGCAGGAACATATGGGTACTGGTGCCCGCGCCACGGCTGTTGTAGCAACGAAAGAAGCGCCAAAGGCCGCATCAAAATCAACACCCAGCCGCGGGAGCTGAAGTCCAAGTAATTCCTCTCCTTCAGTCCACGCCCGCCTCTACGCAGCTGGACAATTACAAAGAAGGCAGCTGTGCTTGCTGGAGCGGCTCCCTGCTTGCTTGTTCCCTTTACCCCCCGCCTTCGTTACCACAGGCGTCGACCTTGGGAACTTTGTCGTAAATCCGAGCCTTGGAAGGACGAGGCGATGCCCCCCCCCCCCGGAACAGCGTGCCAGAAAGTGACATTGACGACCATGCGGCGTTGGTTTTGATTGCCCCCGAAGAGCGGGGGGTGGGGTGGGTGGCGGTTATGCTGCTGGGATAACTTACTTGCTTGATCAAACGCGAGAGAGCACATACTAAGACGAGTGGTACTCGCAGCACATACGCACAGACGACGTAATTATACCCTGTCGACCTTCAACAACTGTTGATGTCAACAACGCTACAGTACAGCAGTGGAGGGCTGACCAACCAGGACTACCGAGAGGGGCGACTTTGTCTGGCTGTAGGTTGGTAGGAGTTGCCCGAAGACTAGAATAGCATCAGTGTTCTATAGCATCAGTGTTCTACAGTTTGTTCAGAGTTCTCATTGTTTGCTTCGGTTGCTGCTCTTAGTGTTGCCAGGGCGATGGTGACTCGCGGTCCCCCTCTACTACGCACCTCACGGTATCTGGTGAGGGCTAGCGTCGTCGGGGCAGGGGCACTAGACTACATGTGGGAGAGCGTGTGAAACCATATGGTGCGAAGGACATCCCGTATGGAGCTCTATTTTTCGTGCGGCGCGCGCCTTAGGGGCTGCCCCAAACCGAGTACCTCTTCTAGTATCAGCCAGGGGTCTGCCGCTTGTGTTGCCAAGGTCCATGTTGTTATTTTGACAACAAAATGACTGTCCCATGTACGACAACGATAATATTACTTCGTTTTTTTTGGGGGGGGGGTCCGTATTGTCACAAAATGAAAATGAATCCGATCTTTAGTTGGTTTCACCGCAAGCTCACGGCAGAGGTTCCCCCTATCATGAGATCTTGGAACACGATAGGACTACTTCTTTGCACCAAACCCAAAGATCTTCTGCGATCATTCTTAGGTACAATTTTGTGTACGTCATGAGGCTGCAAAGAAAGGTGAAGTAAAAACCTGAAATTATTTCTTGATCCACAAGGGTGACTTTGGACGCAGCAAGTGCTCTGCCGGTCTTGCAAACTCTCTACCGTATGGTAGCACCATCTACCTCCACTCAGCCGTGTTCCGACTCAAGCGCTGCCCTTGCAACGGTAGCTTCATTCAGTATGGACCAAAAAACATACTTCATTAAAAAAAGTTCAAGAACATCTTGTGGTGTGTGTACATGTACAGCAGTCCTACAGCTGTACATACCGTAGTCTATATTCAAGTCGCCTAAAACAGCAGCGAAGTACTTTCTAAATACATCAAGTTGTCAAACGACACTGCGCCATGTTCCCTGTGAAGGCCACATTCCACATAAAATTAAGAATGTATCCGCCTTTAAAGATGCTTTTGTTCTTAGCTCCAACTGGCATTCCTGACAACTCAGTGTTAGGCTTACCCAAACTCAAAATAAGCCAAGTCTCCAGTTTGTTTCAATCCACTTTCTGAAAAGACTTCACCACATCCCTTTCGACTGAGGTTATATCTCGACCGGGTGGTCTTTCTGTGAGGTTGTGTTGACTTTCTAAAGGGGAAGGTTCAATCCAGCATTCACGAGGTGCTACCCGATTCTGGGAGGGTTGAGGGATCATCTCCTCACCCCCACCCCCCTCCCACCAGCGAGGTTCTTTCCTTGCAGTCGAATCGTTTCGGCTCTTCCTTCCTACCGATAGCTGCACTGGTGCACCATGTTTGCGAGTTTGGGGGTACGTAGGAGTTAAAGGCACTTAACAACATATTCGCCTGATTGAGAGCGAAGTATCTGATTGAGAGCGAGAGCCAAAAAAATTGAAATTTCGGGTCCAGACGCCTCTTGCCATTTCTTGGCAAGTAGGGGACGGGCTATTCCAAGAAGCGGTGCAAATTGAAGGTCTCATCAGCAGCTTCGCGAGCATATGCGTGTCATCGTCATCGGATGCTGCAGCGAGGAGCTAGACAAGTTGCTAGATTTGCCCAGATTGGCTATTTCTGCTCAAACTGTTTCAGGGCGGTATCGCGTCGGGCGGTGGGCTCTGCTGTAGCTTCTGCTCCCCGCTGTAGCTCCACAACGAGAGACTCCCACAGGATGACCAGGGTAGCGGCTTGAAGCTACGGGCTAGCCCTTCAATTCAAGCTACACAGCAAGCTCCACCTCTCAGTGGTAGTCCGGCTACAGCGTATCGCGCAATCTCGCTCTCAATCAGATGCTACGCTCTCAATCAGGCGAATATGTTGTTACTTTAGTTCTGATGGGCTTTGAACTTGTGAACCCTCAAGTTCTTGATAGAAAAATCCTGGCTGCTCTCTACCGTATCTTGTACCACGGTATGTAGTACAAAACATGGGCGAGCCTGATGGTGGGCCGTTGCCTTGAAGAAGAAAGACAAGCCATGCACACAAAACACAATCCAATCGACCTCGATACTCGCGAATTCTGATTCGGCTGTATCGACGCTTCATGTTGCTCCGATTCGTTCATTGTCGGGTTGCACGTTGCAGGTGGTGGGACTTCGCCACAGGTCATTAGATTTTCGGTGAACCTTTGTTTTAGGCAAGGACCTACCTGCCACGACACAGCATCAGGAGCTGGTCGCGTACACACCAACGTTTTTCGTGCCGTGGACAAGAACGTGCCCGCCGAGAACACACGAGGGTGGGTGTACATGGATACCACCTCTTCCGGGCACAACAACAACGTCGTCGGTGGAACTTCGAACGGAGGGGGCAGCGCGGGAAATGCGCGATGTGCACGTGGGAGAGGGTCGCGGAAGCCAAGCCTCCGGAGGTAAAGTAATGGGCCAGGATGCCGGCCGAAACCACCGTGGCAGATACAGCTACTGCCACAACTCCACCGAGCGCGGGTGGCACGATTGCCCGTTCCGCATTTCCTATGAGGCGCAAGGTGCCAAAAAAGAACAGGCACATTCCACGCAGGAATCGACCACGCAGGCGTGGTTCCCAAGAGTCCAAGGAGACAGTAGCGAGCTGCTGGACTTCAACATCGTCATCGGAGATGACGCGCATGTGCAAAAGGAGCCTATTGCGGCGCTGCCAGAGGAGCGCGCTGCTGAAGAAGTGCCTGCTGCGGCGAAGCCAGCGGAGCGCGTCGCCGGTGATGAGCAGGTACTGACAGCGCCAGCAGCAGATACGAACGAGGATACCGCTGCTATCAACAAGCAGCATCGATTGTGCCTGCAGTAGTAGCAATACTAGATGAGCTCGCTGCCGATCACACAGAGGTGCAGGATACACCGTGATGAACGATTCACAGGAAGCAGTGGGTTCGTCACAAGCAGCAAGCAGTCGCCAGGCATCCCTGAAGGAGAAGAAGCAGCAGAGAATGGGCTCGCTGGAATTTCAGTACGTAAAGTGGTAAGAGTTTCCCGACCGATGACGAGATACCGTACGGAGAGAACGTCCTAAATAGGTTGGCTATGACCCTGGAGACCAAGACATTACGGGAGCGAAAACAGTGTTCGAATCAGGGGCAGCCTCGAACAACGTGAGGGAGGATCCGTGCCGGCCATGGGAACCCGAACACTGCAACGAGGAGGCTATAGAAAGCGCCACGGGTATCGCTTGAGGGAAGCAAGACTGCCACGGGAATTTCTGCAGCTGATCTTATGCTGGAGCCGGAAAAGGAATCGACTGCCGCCAGAAGCAGCGAGCTACAATAAAAGAATACCACTTAACAGCAACCAGCTTGCCCGAACATTCATTTTGAGCGAAAATTGAACCAAATCAACACAGGCGACCAAGATGAAGGAGACGACAGAATCATGATGAAGTAGTAATTGGAATGGTCGATAGACGTGATGGCAATCGCAGTGCAAAAAAAAGAAGATGTGAAGATGTCAAGGCGCTGCCGAAGGGAAACATAGTCAGTCGAGTTTAACCACCTGCTCCCCTCTTCGTAATCAGAATTTCATGTCCTAGATGGTGAAGGAAGTATGTCTGTGAGTAGTATGTTGGAAGAGCTTCCAGGAGATTTGTGTTGGAGGAAACCATTCGCTGCTGATACAACGCGGCTGAGAAAGGCAAAACAGTGGATATTGAGTTTGAAGTTCTTTACATGCTGGCATTGTTTCGAGAGGACATGGGTATTTTTTCGAGAGGACACCGAGAGATAATTGTTTGGGTCTTCTTATCTATCGGAACTAGAATGATGTAGTTCTTGAGAGGAGTTGTTGGAGTCCTTGCAGTACAAGAATGACTCTATTCTGCTGCATGGGTCTCTGCCGTATTGTGAAGCGTTGCCACAAGCCTGTAACCAACCGTCAGGTGAAGACAGCTTGGGCGTTTGTGTGGATAATAAAATCATCCGTCCGTGTGTTTGCCGAACTAAAAAAAAAACGCATGTATGTCCGGGGTTCGAATCTCCCCTTCAGCATTTTATCCTTCGAACATGTTATATGCGAAAAGTCTTCGACTTCACAAAATTGTCGGTGAATCTCTTGTGTACCAAGTGGTCAAGACAGCGCTGCTCACAGGAGATGGGAGGGATGGCAACCCTGGGGGGACGTGTTCGTGGCTTGAAGGAGAGCTTGACGGACTCGAATGTTAACAAGCACGATGACCGCTAGACCAATAGTCAGCGCTGACTAGTGGGATTGTGGGATATCTGTGTGGATGTGATGCTACTGCTGTAGACTTGTTGATATCGAATGGGCGTTTACGGCCAACAAAGACCTGTAGAGAACGATAGACTTTCGCAATCTAGTGAAGAAGACAGTAGAGAAAGCAGAGTGAGAGAGAAGGGGGGCGAGCTTGGCTGCACCTCTTATCTTTCTAGAATAGCAGACACACACACACATTTTCTAGACTAGTTCTAGAAGCTGTTATGGAAACTAAAAGACCGGTGCGGAAACGTTCTGGGGTGCGCAATAATACTGTTCCAGGAACCAAAGGGGTCCTACGTGGTATACTTGAACCAAATATTTACTGTTCTCGAGAACGTTCCTCAAGACGGGGTGTGGCTGTCGAGATCTCCACTGCTATGATACGACTGAACATTGACTTATGTAGCCTTGCTAATCCATAACACTCCCCCTCACTGGAAGTTTCGTGATACTATACTTCACATCCGAAGGCATACTGTTGCCTAGACCATTTTGAAGCGGAAACCTTTGAAATGCAATTCATGGCGTACAATCTTCTACATGATGCGCTCAAAAGACGTATCATCGCCGGTACTTGAAACATGCTGTACTACAAACCGAAATGCATCATTCATTGCAAAATATTGCTAAATTTGCGTAGTAGCGAACACTGGACTAATGATGACTAGTCTACCTGCCCCTAGTCGCTGCGTCAAAACAGGCGATCCCTGAATCTTGTACATCAAGATTCTTGGTCGAAGATCCTTGTCGAAGATCCTTAAGCTTGTCACGTCCCGAAGTTCTTGATCTTGTCGATGAGATACTGGTGACGTTGTTTGTTGAGGTGCTTCGTCCCGATATCGGCGAGGTTGTCCTCGGTCGGGGTATGGTGGATGGATATCCTTCCCTCCTTCACGAACTCGCGGATGTAGAAGAAGCGTAGTGTCACATGATTTGTGCGCCCGCTGAAAGTCTGGTTGCCCATTACGTCGAGTGTAGCGGTGTTGTCGATGTTTAATGCCGCGCTCCTGAACTCAGATCCGAATCCCAGTTCGTTCATCATGTTGGTGCAGATATCACTGTCTTCGTCACGAGTGCTGCAGCGGCCAGCTCGGCCTCCATAGTAGACATGGCAGTCAGGCTTTGAAATCTGGGCGGACTTGTTCTTGGTTTGTTTCGTAGCCTGGTGCCATTTCAACGAGTGCATCTTCCTCGATATCCGCGTAGAAGAAGGCGGTTTTGACGTCCAGCTGCCATAACAAGTGGTCTAGTGGTCATCGTGCTTGTTAAAAGCAGGCCCGTTGAGATGCTGTACATCAACCATAGAGGTCTGAAAATTGAGTGCCGAAAAAATACCCTCACCACTACCAACAATAACGGCAGCTAAATGGAAATGAACATCCTCCATGGTCGATTGGTAGTCCAGGCATGCATATGTCATCCATACGCAGCGTACAAAATGAGCCACGCGCGCGCTTGCCGAGAGGTTGGGGGCGGGGGGCAACACAGGGCCAGTATCGTTCGGAAAAACGAGCGCAAACCACATGGTCCGTTCGTGTCCGCACTATTGATTAACGACCTCCTCCCCCGACGGGTAGAGCAGCAGCAAAGCGGTGCGGGGTCGTTTGGATGGACGGTCTGAAAGACAGGAAACGACCTGACCGCCCCCCCCCCAAAAGCACGTAGTACCTTGGTGGGTCGGCGTATACAGCAGTATCTATGGATCACACGGCCACCAATTAGCTGCTCCTAAAAACACACGCTGTCGTTCTTGGGGCGAGGAAAAAGAACAACGCGAATCCGTTTTATCGATCCACAGCGGAAGAAAGAGGAGCATTGTCGAACAAGCTGATCATTGCTCTGTGTTTTTTCTCCATGTCTCCTCGCCACACGTGCGTGGCTTAGAGCATTTCGAAGTACTTCGTGTTGCAAGACGAACGTTTGCGATCGTTCCACGAACAACCAACCACAAGCTCTCGACATGCATCAATCGAGCGGCACTGTATGTATATCTATACAACAGTTTCCGGCTATGGACAAATACGAAGCAGAGGGGCTTGGGGCCAGCCAGTAGGATTTAAGATTCGCCGCATCCTGTCCGGACGGTCGATTTCTGCGTCCTCCGCCACGAAACCGCATATAGAGTTTGGTTTGAATTGACGGCAGCAGGTGTAGCACGGCGATGGATATTCGTGGCCCGCTCTTTGCACAACTCGAGAACAC
Source organism: Ectocarpus sp. CCAP 1310/34 (assembly GCA_902602495.3). Classification (NCBI taxonomy): domain Eukaryota; class Phaeophyceae; order Ectocarpales; family Ectocarpaceae; genus Ectocarpus; species Ectocarpus sp. CCAP 1310/34. Next base: position 61,519 of record CACKRE030005058.1, on the reverse strand, counting down.
GTGGCAAAAAACAAGCAACTACACAGGGTAACCTCTGACCTCCAGATCGAGGCACAACAACACTCAGTGCGGGGTGCCCAAGTCAAACTTACCTTCATCAGAGCAGGTGTCACTTGACCCTCACTGATATGGTAAGACTTCAACGCATCCGCAGAGAATCACCTCGAACGGGAAAAGCCTCCTGTGATGATGTGATGCTACAAATGTACACGAGGGTAGCCAGGCATCCAGCCAGCCTCATCGCGCAGAAGTTTTTCGCACCCGGCAACCATTTTCTTCGGTCTCGATCATCACTTTTTCTTATTATTCTCCGAATCTAGCTCGTCTCTGCAGGACAGCAACGTGACTCAGGAATAACTTAAGACCAGTATTTTCCCTTTCGAGACAGAAACCAAGTCAAGAACCCGTCGGCAGACAGCTCTAGCGAGAAGCAAAACAAGAAACGAGGAGACAAGCTCCGGCCAGACCAGGAATCAACCAACCACAAACGAATTCAAGGGTTCGGGGGGGGGGGGGGTCAACGCCAGACAGCTGCAGCCCCAGCCTCTAAAAACGCCTCTATGTATAACTTGACGTACGCTTGATGTTCTACACAAAATCCGCCCCCGACTCCCGCCCCTTGCCTCTAAAAGCCCGTTCATCGTTCTCCAATCAACTACTACAAGATCTCGATGAATGAACGAGAGCTCGGCAACAACATCGGTCGAGAAAATTCCACGAAAGTCCGGTGAGAAAGTCGTACTCCATAAAAAACCCTTGGTACCCACCGCCTCTCGCCGTCGCCAGAAGGGACAAGGGCGGGTCATGCCATAGACTTCTTCGCTCGCGGAACCCCCGTTCTTTGCTCGAAGGTGCTAAATCGGTCATCAAAGTGACTGGCTGCCGAAACACATCGGCCTCCCGGCAATCACACTCCAAACACGCCACGGCAAACGTTCCCCCCACCCGCACCTCCTCATGTCTATTTCATTTCCTGCAACATCAACAACCAACAGCAGTAGCAGCAGCCGCGGCCACCACCGCCAAATCATTAGTTTCCTTCGCCGGCCCCGCCCCCCACAAGCCGCGCGATAAACGCTACCAGGTATTTTTCAAAGACCAGTAACAAGCAGGAAAAAAAAAAAAACGCGAAAAAATTCGGGCAGTTTTGTTTCATATCAGCCAAAAACAACAAAACAAAATCCTTTACATGAGGAGTCCGCCGAGGCCCGCGTTAACGACCTCGAGGAAAGACTGCCCGGTGGTGAGCGCGGTGGTCGCCGTCACCACGAGGCCCATCATCGCCATGCGGCCGTTAAAGATCTCGGCCTCCGGGGTAAGGCCGGGCACGAACGACGGGATGAGTCCCGGTGCTGGGGCGTCCTTCTCGCCGGCGTCCACGTCAAGGAAGAGCTTGTCCTGGAAGGACAGCGGCGCCACCGTCGCGCACACGGACACGGCCAGCGCGTGAACGTGCCCAATCATGATGATGGCCCTTTCGTTGGTGATGGTCTCGGTGCCCGTGGTGTAGGCAAGGGTTCCCCACACCTGCCATGCGTCATACGCAGCGGGGGTCCAGCGTCCAACGCAAGGGATGGGCGTGAGGGTTTGTCCGGCGAAGGTCGGCGTGGCTCGCCCGAGATCATGACTACGACATAATTAAGAGCAAAGGATCAAGTCTGGGGTCAGGGCTAGGCACTATCTGATTTTTTTTTTCAGCCGCTCGAGAATTTCGACATGTGGCCGACTAACATACTCTGCAAAGCGAAGCAACACCCAAACCTGTGCGGGAGTGGGCACAGACACACCCAGGCTAGCCCTAGCCCTAGCCCCAACCCCACGCCGCCCCCGACAATTCAAGCAACGACGCAACGGACAACTCTAGCTCCGCCTACCGCGCCGTCAACCAACCACATATCGCAGCACACTCATCATGCCCAACATGCCCCCCCCTCCCCTCAGAGCTCGGCAGTGACACCCAGGCCGGCGGGGGAGGGGGGAGAGGCAACCTTGTGCACATCCGCAGCGCCAGGAAAACATAACCGCCGGCAATCAGCCAAATTACGGCGGGTGCCCACCTTGGGGTCCAGCGCCACATTCGCGTCGGGGATGAGGTTGTGCGCCTGGCAGTAGCCGGTCGCGATGATCGCCGCCCACCCGAACATGGCATGGCGCCCGTTCCACCGCTCGGCCTTGGCGGTGGGGCCCCAGCCGTACTTGGAGTACTCCGGGAACTCCGCCGCGAACTCCGACTGCGCGTTGTCGAACACGCCGAAGCTACCCGCGGCCATGCGAGGGGTAGTGGTGGCGGCGGACGCGGAGGCGGGCGAGGCCACGCGGGCTCCGCTGAAGGCGGTCGTGGTGGGCACGAACGCCTGTTTTGTGTTCCGGGAGAGAGAGATACAGATAGACGGGGGAGCGCGCGGTGGATGGGTCAGCATATGCAGTTTTCAAGACAACTATGGGGGCATTGGGGCCACGCAATCAGACATGGATGTCGAGGTTGTCTGCAACTCGTGGTTTCAGGTTCGTGCGCACAAAATATGCGCATTCTTCCAAAGCACAAGTTCACATCGAGCATGACCAGTTGTTACCGCCGGCGGGCCAAACCCCAACCATACAAACAAGACGGAACGGCTGGGCCCTTCTCGCGATAACAACGAGGCAAGCACTGTTGTGTAAGGAACGACAAGATTTTCATCTTTGTGAAGCTGGTCATGAAGTGGAATTCCACACCCAGACCCGGGCTGTGCGAGCCCGGCAATAATTCTACATGTGATGGAGCGAAATGATGACAGTACCCTCATTGCACCTGCTGACCTCGCGGTCTGGATTCGTAAGCAAACGTCGTGAAGTGAAGGACAATAACAAAAAGTAGCAACGAGGGGTGGTCCACCAGCAACCGATGCAATACAAATAATGTGGTTGGGTCGAAGTCGCAAGGTCACCACTGTTACGCTAATCGTTGCTTTGCCGCCCGCACCGAAGGCGATCTCTATAGGTATGGTTTTAAAAAGAAGCTGTAGCGACAAGACAAGACCACACCTTCTTGGTTGTCTCCTTATAAGAAAACAACCGAGGTATTCTCTCTTGCTCCGAGAGCTCTGTGGATCTTTCCGGAATAATCAAGTCTTTGCTCTGGAAGCCAAGCGTGGTCGTGCGAATTCGGCAGCAAGACAGAGCCAGACTGCCGCTGATGCATCCACCACAACCAACGGTAAATCAAACGGTGTCAAGGCTGACGCCCAGAACAAACTAGACGACAAACGACACAAAAAAATATTCGACCTTCGGTAGTGTTGCATTCATGTTATTTTCTTATCGAAGCAACTTATGAGGTGGCTCGAAAGGGACTTCATAGTAGACAGCGATGCTGTTGTGTGCAGATCAAGTGCCGGACGTTTCGTGCACAATACAAACCAGTCCCTCCCGCAAGATATCTTTGGCCGAAAGCTCGCGCGACACCTCAAGCAAACACCAACGAACAGGTGTCTAGTCCGCAGATAGCGCACGGCAGCAAACCCAATGCGCGGCGGACAACCGCCGGGTGATGTCTGGGGGCGGAAGCCGCCCGTACAACGCGAAACTACTTCGGAGGTACTACCGGCGCTCGTGGGGAATTCCTATTTTCCTTGTGTTGAGTACAACACGAACTTGAGCGGTACATTAGTGCACCATCTCTGTGTTTCGTAGAGAATCTCGATTAACATCGCAGCATCATCTCCAAATACATGACGTTGGTGAGTGTGCGAGCCCTGCTGAAACTCTCCATCAAGGAGACCGAGGTAAAGATTTATCGACTATTTCTCCCGAACCCCCTACAAGCACATGTGCTTCCCGAAAACGCACAACGCCCCCGCCCCCTACAATCTGTTGAGCATCAGAGGAGGGGGACATGGGACGGACCACCTCCAACTCTAGAACCACTGCTAAACGTACTTCGAAGTACATCCCATTTGTATCACTTGAATAAAAGTGCAAATTGATCCTTCCGGATGGGCTGATGAGAGCAGTGTAATGAGCGGTGATGCAAGATAGCAAAAAAAGCAGGTAGCAGTAAATCCCACAGCTAGCTAGCTGCCAGCTGCAGGGTGACGTTTCCCAAGCTCACGCAAACTGACGACTTCTTGACTCGAACGGCCCAGCAAAACCTCAATGGCCCAAAACAGAAAAAATTCTAAATATTTGTACAATATGCAGTCTTGTGCATACAAACAACGGCATACATACTGCTGTGTGTTGGGATTTCTGCCTTATCACACCGCCTTTGGCTTTTCTCCAGTGAGAGGAGCTATGATGCGATCCGGGGCCACAAAGAATAGTTGTCTGTTCGATGCATGTCGTCAGTCGTCAATCATCGGTTGAGCAAACGCTTCCTCGCTGTCAACAACCAAGCCGGGTTTCGCATGCGTTCACACGCAAGCACATGCTTCACGCGCACCCCCAGATACTGCGCGGTTGAAATTTCAAGGTTTTGAGGTTACAGCTGACACAAACAATACTGGTCAAAAGGGGTGAATCTGAACAGCTCTCAACGAACATTCAAAGACAAATCACACACGACACAGAGTTAGGTAAGACTACCCGCTCGAGATAATACCCAATCGAAGGCATGTGTTGGAAGTCTTTACAGCAGCGAGTGGCGAAAAACCCTCCTTCCTGGGTACTGGACACTGAGCTTAAACGAATCAGCGATGCCAGCCGACACACATATTTGGCATCGAATGGGCGTACACAAATGTACCCAGACGTACTACCAGCTGTGAAACGCAGCCCGTGGGCCGGCAGTATGGATGCATGTAGGCAGGTATTGCCTTGCTCTTTCAGGGAACGAACATGACATCGGCGCTTCAGATAATCCATGCGTTGATACAGGCCCCCGCCGATCCCAGGTCCAGTTATCTACGGTGAGTGGACTGGGCACGTTGAACAACATAGGCACTTGCTGGGACGGTGATGTTATATGTAACATGTCACGCAACAGGCCAAACTGGAACTCAGCGCTGTGTAATTCGAGCTAACGCTGAGCGATTGGAACATGAGACCTTCTAGGCAGGGTTCAAATGATACCCCTGCAAACGTGGCACTCATTTACCAACGACGGAGTCACTGGTTAGGTTTCACGATGGCAGCAATAGCACATGCATGCGGACACATCAAGCTGGGTCGGCAGTGCACTTCGGCGTGGGACTGAGGCTGAGCTGTTTGGTTTTTAAATGCGTCGTTTTCATAACGTTGGGGCAGACGTGGGTCTGAAGCTGCACCGAAGCTGAAGGTGTACAACTACTGTGTCGGCTGAGACGGCAAAACACCCGGGCGGCCCTCTCGTTAGGAAGCAACACACAGCAAACCGTTCGAGTCCATGCTTGCACCCTTGCTGCGTTCTTTTACCAAGACAAAAGGAGAGGGGTCACAAACTCAACGAAATGTGCCGAGGTGCCAACTCGCTCCGTTTCGGTCGCGATCCTAGGCGCAGCACCCGACACGGAAGCGACGCACAGGAGAAGTTTGCACACGCGGTTGTCCGGTGAGCCCCAGCATGCCAACCCTGGTTGGGTGTCAGTCCGGCGGGCAGCCGAGACACACACGTACCCATCATGAAAACAAGCTTTACCCCACACGCACGCACATGACACATTAAGTATGAAAAACCGAAAGCTTACAACGCACCTGGGCGCCCGCCACCATCGCCGCGCACAGAGCAAAGACAGCCTTCATTTTGATGTGGAGGGTAGTTTTCGAGACGAAGCTAAACCGTTGAGAGAGGGCTATCTACACGGCTCACGATGCTTTTTCAGGGTGAGGGCTTGAACGCAAATCCACTCACGTACGTCCAGCGGCTCTGTTTATTTTCCACAAATGAGGCGTTATCTCAAAGAGGCGAACGAAAATGCGGGGGATTGGCTCCCGTTTCGGTAAAACAGTAGACTGCGGAGCCCGGAGCCCGTCATCCGGCTGTTCGGATGGCTGGTGCTAGCTGACACTGCTGGAACATTGCTGTACTTCGTACGTCACGGCAACACAAAGTGAGTGCACTGCTGCACGTCCTGCTGTGTGTTAATGCTTATCTGCTTGGCTGAATAGGAGCCGGAGATGAGGCAGCTATCGAGACTTGGAACCCTTGCCTTCTCAAGGGAAGACCTCCAAGAGAGTGCTCCTCCTGCTACAACCGCACCGGCGGAAACAAGCTTCACCACGAAACAGAATGCACGCACGGCGAAGCCGGGTGGTGATGCCAGTTTAAACCGGGATGGTGAGACCAAGTTTGATCCGGGCCCGCTGATAAAAGAGGGCTCTGTCATGCAACGTTCCCTTTTTCTGGAACATGACGAAAACGACCAGGATGAACGCGGATGTATGGAAGCTGTTTCGGCATTCCTCGCTGCAGTTGTCCACGATGCCGACAAACAGGACTCTAAGCGAGAAGCAGCTGAAGGGGCCTCACCGGCGCTGCTGCAGACGAGCAAAGGGGCCGGAACAATCGAGTGCCTGGATTCTGCTCGTGAATTGCTACGCTTCTTCGGTCACGCGCCTCTGCTCCACCTGGAGGGGGTCATTTGGGTCAAAACATCGGGGGAGCGAGGTACCAACGTACCGTAGGTCGCAGTAGACACCACACCTCCTGGACCGACTCTCAAAAAACATTTACTCTGCAGCATCTACAGTGATAGCACCCCAAATGGTGGTGTGGGGACGGTCTCGTTGAGAGCCGACAATGTATCACTTGATTTTGAATTATTTTACGTCCCACGGGCGCAATCGAGCTTTGAAACTCGGCCCAGGGGGTGTGGTATCTTATGCGACTTACTGTACGCTATTTACATAGGTATGCCACAAGTCTACTGTAAGTGTTGTAGAGTGATAAATGCCGTTCTTGTTTTTGTCATGCTCTCACTTGGCCTCCCTCATCATATCTGCATTCACACATCGTATTCGAGGGACAGAGCGGCGACAAGGCGTCACCCCCTTTGTTGCCTTAACGAAGGAATTTGTAGATTGATACCTCTCCTCCACTATTGCCCATGCACCCCCCCGATGTAACAAAACTTTCACACTCTGTACAACTTAAACTAATAACTAACTAAGTTAGTTGTTTGCCAGACAACCACTGGCTAGTTGTTCGTAGACACCTAGTTGCGCACGCTCCTGGAAGAGTAGGTGTCTGCAGACAACTAGGTGCGCACGATTTGGGAAAGTAGGTGCCTGAAGGCAACTAGGTGCGCACGCTCCTGAAAGAGTAGTGTAGGTGTCTGCAGGCGACTAGGTGCGCACCCTCCTGGAAGAGTAGGTGTCTGCAGGCAACTAGGTGCCCGAGCAGTTGTCAACCACAGAATCGCGCACACAAGCACACACATAAACACAGACAGACACGGGCAGATGTCAAAATAGAACAATTGGTTGCCGGCACAGGTGGACTACTGCATACATCACGCACACACGCACACAGGCTGACTACTACGCAGGTGTCAATATAGAAGAATTCGTTGCTGCCGGCACAGCAGGAGACTACCGAACCCCACGCACTCGAACTCACAGATACACACGGACGGGCAGGTGTCATGCTCGCGGAATATCACACAGCTTGCTTGCGTTTGTCGTGGTTTGCTTCACCAGGAATAGATGATAAAGGTTACGATTGGCCTGATCTTCCTCGTGTGCCCCCCTTTTCTGCGCAGAAACGACCTCACAACACTACTACTGCTATACAACTAACTAAACTAACTAATAAGCCAGCTAAGTTGTTTGCCAGACAACCACCGGCTAGTTGTTCAGAAACACCTAGGTGCGCACAAACTTGAACCAGTAGGTGTCTGCAGGCAACTAGGTGCGCACGCTCCTGAAAGAGTAGTCATCTACAGGCAAAGAGGTGCGCGCGCTCCTGGAAGAGTAGTCATCTATCGGCAACTAGGAGCCCACACTCCTGGAAGAGTAGGTGTCTGCAGGCAACTAGGTGCGTCAGCTGTAGATGGAAGAAGTGTCCTACTTGTAGTGCAATTATCTCAGCATGGACCACGTTTGTCTGTCGGAAATTGCAAAGCAAATTTCGTCTTCTCCCGCATGCATTACCTGTCGTACGGTACACCCGTAATGCCGTTGAACATATGAACAGCCCATTGCCTCGCGGCGCTCTCCAACTGGAGCCTCTTCCTCCTGCCCTTGCGCGATCCGTCGTTCATCGGTGGGGTCCTCCATGGTTTCAAGAAGGGGAAGAGAAACATCTCGGACCGAATAGTGGAGGTTCCTCTCGGCTCGATCGTTAGCGTTGCCCCTGTCGGCGGGCGGGAGCACCTCAAGACATTCCGAACCGTTCAAGCCAACATGGTGTCCAGACCTTTCCGCATCACTGCCGCCAAGAAGCTTGCCCATTGCGAATCGGCGGTTGGATCTGCTGCTGACAAGGGGCCTGAGACGAGTGCTTCCGGAGCAGACGAACATCGCCATATTCTGCTCGTAGGCTTCGAGGACATTTGTCGCCTCCGACACTTTTTGGTGGTCGCATGCGAGAGCTGGGCCATCAGGAACGGCGTTGGAACCCCTGCGAAGGAGCTGCTGTCGTGCGCCCCGGTGGCCGCGCAACGCTACCTTGCGGGTGTTCTGGAGGTGATGACGGGACCTCTTCGTGATCAGGTGCTGCAAACCGGAGGGACCGTACGTGCGGCTGTGGTCCAGCCTGGGGTACAAGCACTGGCCGGCCATGGGGTGGCGGGATGGCACATGTCTTAACAGTGACCGATTGTTCAAAGCATGTGTAGAATCGGACGCAACCGTATCATCCGACGGATTCAAGTGCAATGACTAAAAAAAATATCTGTAGATCTCATCGGCCTTGTATTGACTCTGTTGAGCGCTTTCGCGACGTGGGGTCCTGTGTGTTTTTTACCGACACGGGCGTGAAAGAGTTGCCTCGTCAGCAATGCCACCTCGCTTGGGTGTTCCCCGAACCGATACGCTGTCAACATCGTTGAAGGAGAATTTGTGTTCCTGATAGACCTACCTACTTTGAAGACCAAAACAACGTTGTTTTTGTACCTTGCTTTCGAGATCCTGATGCCCGCACAACGACACCCAGGTCGACGCCCAGGTAGAACTCATGGAAGACCTCGCAGACGAGATGATACTGGATGCTGTGGTCAAGGAGGCGTTTTTTTCTACGGGTGACATCTTCTTCGAAATTTCTAGAAGGCTAGAGGCGGCAGCAGCTACCGTTGCCGCGTGCTCGGCAGTCAATACCGCAGCAGGGGAAACTGCGTTCCGTCACGATGGCTTTGATGGCAGGCGAGCGGTGGTTTCGGACGCTCGCTTGATCTCCGCCACCGCCGCCGTCCTTGACGCAGCATTTTTTCACAGCATTCAGATTCCACGAAGGATCGATCTCGTCGGACGGCCGAAGCCAATGTCTCTTCCAGCCGTAGCCGAGCACCTCGTCTTCGTCTATTGTGCCTTGTGCCGTCGAATAGTGACGAATTGCGAGGATGGGGCCGACAGCAGTGACATCGATGCTGGAGGCAAAAACGACCTCAAAGGTTTCCCACCGGCGGGGATTGAGCGTTTGGCTGAAGGCGCGATGTCGCCGTTGGACACCTTGTCCACGGGCGTCCTGGACCGTCTTGTTCGGGCACTCAACGGTATAAGCGACGTGAGTATTCCAAACCTCTGTTTGTTGTCTCCCTCCGCTCACTCACGTTTGTGCCTATATTGAGAGCGAGCCATGAGTTCCCAACGGCGACAGACTTGCTCGAACCCGGTCACTGATCCGCTGTCTTAGCTCCTGCACCCCGACACCACGGAACTCATCCTTCTTTGACGCGTTTCTCACTTCCCAGGTTATCAGCCTGTTCAACATAGAGAACGAACACCTGGGTATTGTTCGGAACCTAGTCGGCGTTGGGCTCGGCGTCAAGGTGCGCGTGGGAATCCAACCCGCCGCCTCGGATGCGCTAGCCTTCGTCGTCAGGGTCAACGACCGGGCCGTCGACCTTATCCAGGACCTCGATCGGCGGGAGCAAGAACGGCGACAGCTGGAGGCAGCAAGGTGGGTAGCACCTGGACCTGTCAGCGTCTCGCCCACTTCCGAGAAGAGCAGGGGCAAGAGGAGGAGCATTTTCGCTAGGCTTGGTTCTCTCTCCCCACGCCCCCGTAGATCGGTAACCCCGCCCTTGTCTCCGCCATCGCCAGCCGTCGAGCCACCAGTAGGATATCCACCGATCAACGAAAACAGCGACGTCAGGACAAACCATATTTTGGAAGGCGGCAGCGGGAGTGCCAGCAAGACCACAGCTCGAGCGGGCGTACCCAAACAAGAGAAGAGTGATGTGGACAACGCCAGCGGGGGCTTATTCGATGACTCAGTAGGTTTGGAAGGGCGGCGGGGAGGTGGAAATAGCGTTGGGCCTCCTCCACTACCCTCGGCGACGCAGTGTTTTGAATCTCAAGCTTCTTCTCGTCGAGGATTTCTGTCGAGTGCACCAGTGCTTTTGCACTCATACGCAAAGCTGTTGAGCGCGTTGGTGTGTGGGAGTTACAACTTGAGGGAGGCCTTCTTCTCTTCCTGCGAAGTAGATATCCGCAACATAGGTCGAGAGGGCGGCTACCTCGACGTTTTATCTAGGCTGGACGGAGGGGCGCCGCGATTGGTATTCAGGCAAACCGCCGTGTTCTTGCACGAGATAGCCAACTTGTTTTATTCGTTCAATTCGGCCGTGAGAAAATGAATGCACACATTGATGCTTTCCACGACGGTATGCATACAACACGAACTCCTGTGCTTGTTCGGAAAAAAGCCCCGGGGCAGGCGCAATCAATCACCTTGGAGGGCACGAAGATGGAGTCATTAGTCCATACTTGTAGCTCAATTTTGTGGGAGCAAAAGCCAGCACAATCCTCATCTTGTACAGTCTCGGTACCGCGCATAGTTGTGGCAGATCATGTCCACGCGTGAGGCGCCAAGAGTATCGGGATTGTTCGTGCTTCCCCCTAAGCTGAAACTGTGGATCATGGTGCCAGAACGTAAATTACACCCCGCTGTCCTGTGACGCGCTTGTCCGCTGTCGCGTTGGTTCTTCCGAAAGCAAGACCGCAAGCCATCCGCACGGGTCACTTCTAATATTTGAAAAATGGAACGCGCATGTGCGCGACCAACTCAACCAAGCAACGAGACCTTTGCGCCACCTGCACCGTCCCGCATACAGATACAGGCGCTACAATAGTTACCATTTTTTTTGTAGTCGGCTCGTCACGCCTGCGACTATTCCTATCTCGTACGCGCTAATGACAGAACAACACTGCCGAGACAATGAATATCCGTGCCGGCCGCCATATCATATGATGACGACAACCGCCAATCACTTGTCTTGGCGTCCTTGACGCCACCAGAAGTTTCAAGCAGCTGGGTGACGGCGGGCACTACAACACGTCAACTAGGCCCTCAAGTATCAATTGACAGAATGCGAATCAAGACTCTCTATCTGCCTATGCCTGTGGGACACAAAGAGGGCACACACGGGCCTAACGGAATCACTTCACATGAGATCGAAGACCTTCCCTTGTCCACTCGCAACGCAACCTGCCGCGCCCCGACACAAACTAAGTTATTAAGCAAAGCTACACTTCAACAATCACAAATAATAATAGTAGCAATACAAATGGGAGGGAGTGTCATACACAGGTCAAAGCGCGCGAAAAAAATGCGACACGCATAGCAAGCCGAACAATCTCCACGAAATAACGCCTTTCAAACAAATGTGCGCAACATCGAACGGTATAGCTGTACACACATGGACGCGCCGCGCCGCGACTACACCACACATAGGACCGAAACGATACACTGCACGGGCTTTCGGAACAATAAACAGTCGTACACCACGACAAACACGAAAAAAGAGGTGGTGCTGTAAGCGGAGATCATCAAACACAATACATGTCCCCACCCGAACGTTCCGAATAGCCAACTGCCCATGATAACCCAGAACAGAAACAAGCTCATTTAAACGAGCTACCGCTGTACAACACAGTGTTCCATATGAACAAGTCCTGGCGACCAATCTAAGTGTCAAGGGTTGTGAACGCCCTGCAATGAATACATGATAATCTGCTTTGTTCCCTTCAAATCATACCAAACATGTCCAGACAATCCTCTTGAAGAAAAACAACCCCAACACCAAAATTCAATGCCATGTCCATAAAAAGTACACCATCAAACTAATGATGGAAAACCGACAGAGGAGGTGAAAGCAATGTTGGGAAAGCCTCAGTAACAAAGTGATGCTGTCATGGTCCCAATGCTTCTGGTAACAGCTCCCCTGTTGCAACAACTATGCTCGATTCTCATCAGAATCCGCCCTCTGGGGCTCCGTGGACCATACCGACCGTTGGGTATCCCAAATAATAGTCTAAACGTACAGCGACCCCGTAGTTGTTTTGGTGCCAACACACTTGCAATGTGGCAAATGACCCTTGGTTAATCTCACAAAAACATGTCCGCAATATTCTTCAACCCGAACCAAGCTGGCTGCTCTCAGCGAAAGCAAGAGCGCACAGTCCCGTCCGCAAATCAAACTGAAACACATATCTTAACTTGCTTGAAGCTGCTCAGAACGACAACAATGACACAGTATTCGCTCGTAAGCCTTGAAACCAACGAAGCCATTTTCACCGAGGCCATCCGAAATCACTCAATATTGTAACAAGTCATCGCAGAATAAAACACACAGGTATCGCCGTTGCCGTTTTTCCGGAGCCCCCACCGTCCTCCTTTGTCGCAGCGATTCTACGTTTCGATGATGCCTGTCGCACAACCCGAGCGCTTGCCGGTCGGCACGCACAGCCCACCGATCTTTCGGGGTCCCATCTCCGTTAGCCGTGGCTAGGTGCACTCCCTTCGGCGACATATGTCGCCGCCGTTATGTTGCTGAGGCCGTTCTTGCTGGCGCCCTCCCTCCCCGCCCCTTCCTCGCCGACGGCGGCGATCGCCTTGGTCGAAGGGGCCTCGTCCGCCCCGCCGAGGACGCTGCCATTCCCGACGGTTTCATTCGTGACCGCGCTCGCTGCCGCCGCCGCCGCTGCCGCCGCCTCCTCGCGCGGCAACAGGACCCAAATCTGAAAGAAGTCGATCGAAAATGATGCGCACAACACGGCCACTCCGACCGCGCACAGCAAAGGGGACGAACCCTCCGCCCCGCCCCGCACCCACCATCCCTCCGCTCCGGTTCCCTCAAACACCGCCGTGTCGGCATCCCCGCCGCCGCCGCCGCCGCCGCCGCCGTTCCTTACGGCGCCGTTTCCGACGGAAGCCGCAAGAGCAGCAACGCTAGCAAGAGCGGCCATTTTGGCGACCCACCGCCCGGCGGGGCCAATGGGCGAGGGCGGGAGCTCGCGAGCGCCGGTGGCCAACACAAAGAGGTACCGGAGGACGCCTGCGATAACCCCCCCACGCCACGCCTGCACAAGAGGAACGGAGCGGGGG
>CACKRE030005058.1:4945-29145 GCA_902602495.3 Ectocarpus sp. CCAP 1310/34 | reverse complement strand
TTGATGGCACTCTCCACCACCTCTCTTGAGGGCTTGATGATGTGGATTGTCCTCAGAGATCAAAACACAGAAGAAAGAAAATACGAAGTACTTGTTGTAGTCTAAGGAATAAGAAAATCGGGAGGATGAGACAGTCCAAAGGAAGAAGAAATGCCATTTACGAAATGGACGACTCGGGCCGGTAGCTCAACCCAAAAGAAGGGATTGGTGAGGCTCGGACCGATTTTGACGTTTCTTAACTGCGGGCGCTATCTGTAGGATCGAACGTCCTCCAAGCGAGAGGTAACCTCGCCCTCGGTGAGGGACGAGGTTATGCACGACTCTTTTTTTGGCGGCATCAGATGGACCGCCGGTAGATGGGAGGAATCTATCCATAGCAACACCCAGTTGCAGCTGCAGCAGCAGACCGCTCGCTACTTCTGCTGTCTGTGCGTCGCTTTTTCTGCACTCACTGTGGTGCGTGGTTCGTGCAAAGGGCGGCCCGCAGGCTCGCAGGACACAATAGAAGGGGTGTACGCGGCAGAAAAATGGGGGTACCCCGTTATCGTATATTCTGCCGGGCCCCCGGTGCTCATCAAAACAATTTTCCTTTAAGCGGGGAGTTTCCTTAACGCGAGCGTCCTTAAAGCGGGGTCGACTGTATGCAAGGAAGAAGTAAGCACAAGATACCGAACACCCTTGGCAGGATGCAGCGTACCTCCATGCGACTCGCCGGATACCTCACGTGATGCCATGAAGTCGACCATTCCGCCATAAAACCACCAACACTACCAGGTAATATAAGTCCACGATGTGACAATTCTATCGTTTAACCATCCCATCGTCCCATCAACTCATCATTCCGCCATGCAATCCTTTCGTCACATGATTCCACGAAGTGACCGGTCCGTCATTCCATATGTGATCCCCTCGTGGCCAGGACGTGCTGTTTCGGAAAGGTTTTCTCCGGAAAATGCAGGCCAATGAAACCGATGTCAACCTCCACTACCTTCGCGATAGGGGAGTCGTTGTGGTGCGAGGTCGGCAGGAGCACGCCGAAAGTGCGGCGGCCTCACTGCTATGGAAGCTGCACGGAGGAGGGGAACTCGATGAGAACGGGGTGAGAGGGGTAGATAGAGAGAGGGACAGAGAGAGAGAGAGGGAGAGAGGGGATGAGATGTAGACGGACAGTATCAATGAGAGGGAAGGGAGAGAGGGAGAGATTGTTGTTTGCAACGCTGCTATCAAGACCGCAAGAGTTCGCCATGCACAAGCGAAGGAAAAAGGAAACATGGGCTGAAGGGCACACCGGGGCTTGGTATAAAACACGCATGTTTCTTTCAGGAGGTGTGCTGACACAAAGCAGAAAAACCGGCTGCTGGGTAAGTGCACCGGGCGAGATACCGGCGAACATTGCACCGGTTACTCCCTCGCTTACTTTCGGTACTTCAAGCGTTTGATTCTTGTTTCGCCAGCGCTTTTTCAACCTCCAATCCCCCTATCCCCGTCCGCGCACGTCTTCCGTTCTCTCCCCCCTTCTCTGCCTCCCTGCCCACCTAGATGCCTCCTTGTTCGGTGTCCCTGGTTGCCGTGGCCCCGTCCGGCATGGAGGTCCTCACGGCTCGCGGCCGTCTGCACCTCAAGAGGCTGTCCGCCGACACCGGGACCGAGATGCACGTTATCCCCGCTGCGTCCGTCGTTAGGATAAGGGCCCGTGGTCGGGACGCCGGGGTCGTGTCGGAGGCGAAGAGGGCCCTCCTGAGGTTCTTAGGGGGCCACCGGGCGGAGGTGTTCTTGGACCTAGCGAAGGTTGTGTCGGACGCGTCTCCTCCGGCTCAACATTCTTCCAGCGGCCGCGGCGGGGGCGGTAGCGAAGGCAAGGCCGGAGCGGAGGCGATGGAAGAGGTGGTCAGCGGCGGCGGCGGCGGCGGCGGCGGTGGCGTCGGCCGGGACGGAGGTGTCGGGGCTAGCGCGGCTGACGCCAAGAAGGCCGTACGGACGCCGGTAAGCTCGGTGAGCAACAAGATCATTCGGCGCACGGTGAAACTCCATGGCTGCGAGGTGGAGTTTGTTGCGGCCCCGCCGCCGTCGCCGCCGGCGCCTTCGCCGCCGATGTCCTCCAACGCCGCCAGCGGCGGCAGGGGTGTCAGCAACAGCAACGGAAACCGCCGCGGCGGGAGTGGAGCGGGAGCAGAAAGACACCGCAACGGCCCTTACAAGAGCGGGCCGGGCCGCCAAGATGCCGGCGGTCGAGGAGCGGGGGTCGGAGCCATCACAACCGCCGACGATGCCCACGACGACGGGTCACTGTCCGCGGTAACCGGTGTGTCGTACACGTCGTCGGCGCCGGCGAGAATGGTTATGATTCGGGGCCTGCCCGGACAGGTTGACAAGGCTCGAGACGCGCTGGTTGCTCTGGTTTTGGGATGGGAGGATGGCGAGGTAGCACTGGGGGAGGAGGGTGCGGCGGCTTTAGGAGCGGACAGCTGGAGGAAAATCCAGGTGAGAGGGGGGTTTGTCGTATGAGAAGGCTTGTCGCTTCCGTCTCTGTCCGCTAGCTTGTGTTTGTGATCCATGCGGCATTGCCTTGTTTTGGTGGTCGTTGTTGGGTTTTGCTTTCGTGCACGAGGCCGTTCTCTCCTTCCAAGTTGGTTTGTTTTGTCCTTAGACGGCTTCGTTGGCTTGGTGCTGATCCTTGCGGCGTTTTTGTTTGGTATTATTTTTTGTTGCCACATGCACGAGAACTTTGAAGGTGGCATTGCTCCGACTTGCTCGTGCGCATGCTCCCGCTCTTCGATTCGTACCCCCGTCCTCAGGATTCAAGCGGAAGGGTCACCATTACCCCGGATAAGTCGAGGTGCTCGCTTCGGGTCTCCGGCCCACCGGCGGCGGTTGAGGCGTGCAGAAAGGAGTTGTACACCATGCTCGCGGACGCGTCTCGGGGAAAGTTTGTCGCGGTGAGCGTCGTTAGTCTGTCCGTCTCTCTGCCCCTCTCCCTGTCTCTCTCTCCAGATAGTAGCGTCGTTCTTCGGTTTCGGTGTCGATCTGTTCTTGTTCTTCGCGAGGGAGGTGTACGTGTGACGAATCCCAGTTGAAAATTTAATGTTTCTCTCGTCTATGCCGTCGCCTCGGCTCTACCCGGCCGGCATTCTCCCGGTCATGTTGGGGGGAAAGGGGAGAACGTTGAAGCAACGGCACAGGAGAATATTTCACCCGTCAGAGGGCGCACTCATTTTCTTTCACGCGGCAGACCAGCCTCCCTCGAGTGAAACCCATGCGATGTACCACCGCCATATGACGCCGTGCGCGAAAAGAAGAAGTCGACTATACCATTCGTACGGCCATCTCACATCAAGCTTTCTAAACCACATCGCTTGCTTACGCACCAGGTGCCCATCCCACGCGAGGCCCTCCACGAGGTAGCCACCTCTCTTCGCCTAGCCGATGCCGCCGCCGCGGCCGCCGCCGCTACGGCCTCCTCGCCAAAGACCGGCGATGGCAAGCGAACGGCGGCGGCAGCGGGGCAAATAGCGGAGGTTCTGGGGCCTACGGGAATCGCTTCGGCGGCGTGCGGATGGCGGGGCGAAGGCAACGTACAGCTCTTGGCCGACTGGCCGTGCTCGTGCGTCCGTGTGAGGGGGGAAGCGGCGGCCGTGAGCGTGGCGGTGAGATACATGGGGGGGGGGATCCGGGGGTTGTGCGAGAAGGCTTGGGTGTACATCCACTTGTTTAGGCGCCGGCAGCGTGTTGAGGGAGTGGTAACAGGCGGGAGGCCGAGGGGAGGCCGAGGGGTCCGCAGCCCAAGAGCACCAGTAACGCCGGTCGCCCTGTGAATTGCGTGACACAAATTGCGTTACTCAACTCATGCCATATTCTGAATTGTGCCGGGAGACAGGAACAAGGCCGGCCAAATCCCTTGAAACTGGTGTGCGGCCTTGTACAGGGACTACCGTCCGTGCCGTTCCCCGAAACACGTCGGTGCTTTTTGCCCTTTGCACTCGGGGCCTGCGCTGCCCTAGTCCGGCGAATAGCTGGCGTGTGCCGCCCCAGCTCTGCTGGGGTGCGAGGTTTACGGTCTAGCGCCTACAGAAGGCGCCACCACTTTGAGAGGCTCTTGTCATGCCTGTAGGGTCACCCAACAACGACGACGTGTGGGCGATAGTGTAGGCTTCTCAACTGAACACCTGTTCTCATGGTCAACTCTTTTCTTGCGGGATCGTCGTGAGGCTACTGTATTTTCTCCCAGGTTCCCAACGTGAATGTGGCGAGTTCTGCGTGTCACGCGTCAAACGAGATCCCCCTCCCCCTTCCGCCGCCGTGGCTGTGAAACTTCTCGCCATAACGACAAAACAAGGTGGACGAGATCAACACCGCGCTGTCGATGTGGTCAGCCCTGACCGTCACCGCGGAGGTCGAGGAATGGATGGAGCCGGAGCTGCTCGGCAAGCAGCGCAAGGCCATCAAGAAGCTGTCCCAGAGCATGGGAGGTGTTGTCCTCAACGTCGTCGACGGCGTATGCTGCGGGAGAGCCGCGTCCGAGGAGGAGGCCCGCGATGCGACGAGAAAGCTAGAGGAGCGGGTGAGGGAGGGGATACCCCGGTCGATCGGCCAGGGGGATACGGGTGGAAGCTGTGGGACGCACAGCGGTATTCTGGCCCTGTTTTGGCGACCTCTTTTGGACACCTTGCTAGCGTTGCCGGGGATGTTTTTTTTTTGTTTTTTGTAGAAAGGCTGTGGAGGAACTGAATGGGGTGGCGACGGAAGCAGAAGATGGGACCGGCCTTCGAGGCATGGCGGTGTTGTCGAGTATTGTTCAGTGCATTTCTAGTTCGTTCCAAAGGCCGGGTAAGGCTGGGTCTGACAACATCGTCTTTTCCTAACGGTTGTTGGTGTTTGTCTCCCAAAACGGCGAAAATGAAAACATTTTTTTTTCGTGTTGTCAACATTAAGTTTTCAAAAAAAAATAGTCGTGCTTTGTTGGGAGAAAGCAACTCGATGAGAACATGCCCTACTCGCCCAGAAGACCCACAATATCGCGATAACCTAATCGGTACAGGAGTACGTCTAGCGAATCTAGAAGAAGTCATTTACGAATAGTTCAGGCCCTCAATAAATATCAAAGTGTTCCCATTCCGCCCCCCTCCCTCTCTCTCCCTTAGTACGCGGACCTTGTCATGACCACTGTCCCCTCTGCCATCGATTCGCAACCGACGACAAAAATCTGTATATATATATAGGTGAACGAGCTACGAGCTAGGCGGGCAGTGGTGCGAGTGCCCCCGGAGGTTGTGAGCCAGCTGACAGGCCGACGGGGATGTAGCATCGACAAGCTCAAGGAGAGAACGCGCGCGACCATATGCATCGAGGAGGGGGTAGGAGGGAAGGAGTTTATCATCTGCGGGGACCCCGCCGCTGTCGCCGCGGCCAAGCTCGAGGTGAGTGATTTACTCCCGCTGCCCCGCTCAGAGTCTTGAGCGCGTACACACCCCTCGAACTAAAAGTCCGCGTGTTCTTGGTCGGGAAGATTTGTACCTGTTGGTAATTTGCTTGTTTGTTTGTTGGCGTTCGTGCCATGTATCGATATTATTTCCTTTTGACGTTGTTCTGTAGAAGATAAATCTGTCTGTATATATTTGGTGTATGTAGTGCGTACAATTCACGCGTGACCTCCACCGAAACCCAACCCTACCAATTACGACCTCCATAGGTGGAGGCGATGGCTCGCGGGCCGTCGAAGAGCGGCCCTGCGACCCAGGCCCCCAACAATAGACAGAGCCAAGACGGCAGCGTTCCTGACGCGGCCGGAGACCCTTCGCCGCTCCTGTCGCCTTCCCCTGGCGAGGGGGTGCCGCAGACAGGAACACCGTCGCCCCTGCCCCCATCGCGGCAGAACCAGAACCAGCAGCACGCCGGCAACACTGCGGGCGGCGGGGGTCAGGATGTTGATCTGGCGGACCGACGGGAGTGTGATGCGACGGCGGGTTCGGTGAAGACGGCGGTTGCGGTCCCGAAGCTGGACGGCGAGGGTTACCGCCGCGGCGTGGAAGACCAAGAAAGGGTCGGCGAAGAGCAGCCCCTAGTCGTGACCCCGCCGGGCGGCGGCGGTGACGCGCGACAGGCGCCGGGGCCGAGCGCCTCGGGATCGACTGGGCGCCCACTTGGCGCTCGCGATGCCTCCTCCAGCGGGGGTGGCAGCAACAACAACAACAACAACAGCAGCAACAGCAGCAGCAGTGCCGGCAGCGAGGGCTTCGAAACGAACGCGAGGGATAATCCCCGGAGTGGCGGGGATCCTGCCGGGGTCGCGGCCGAGCCGGCGGGGTCACCAGCACCCGCCGTGGTGAGCAGCAGCAACCACTACCCGGCCAAGGGTTCTTCGGCGTCGTCGTACCGAGGGAGGCTCGGCGAGCGCGACAGGCGGGTGTCGGCGGCGACGGAGTCGGAAGCGGAGCGCCTCCTTGCCAGCCTTCTCCTCGTGGACAACGCAGCGGCGGACGTGGGGCCTCCCATGGACCAGTCGCGCTTGTCGCCCGGCCATCGCGAAGGGGCGGCGGCAACGACGGGCGTGGGTGCCGGCCTGCGACAGCCGCCGCCGCTGCCGTCGCCGTTTTCTGTTTCTGGCGATACCGGTGGACACAGAGCGACACCCGCTACTACTGCCGCCGGCGGCAGTCTCGGGCGTGGACCCGCTACTCCGGCCTGCAACGGTTCACCACCTCCGTCGCTGCAGCCGGTCGGGGGTGGCGTGGCCCCGGCTTGCGGAGGTGGGTACTTCACGTCGAGCAGCGGGATTCGGGTTCGCCTCTGAACTGGACAGGGAGAGCTGCTGGTTGTACCCGGGCTAGAGTGCTGACCGTTTGTGATGGTCAGCAGGAAGAAGATGAGGATGATGCCACAGGGTGGCGCACAATCAGCTTGCTGATTGGTCGATTTATTGATTGACAGATAGGTCGTGTGGCAGTATTCGCGGGGGGCGTGCGGTCTTTGGACGAGCTTGATGTTTTTTTGGTCGGGTACAGGTTGGTATCATGTTTATGCGCGACACGCCTTGGGCGCTGTTGTTTTCCTTGTACCTTCGCGTGCGGCTTGCAGTGCTCGGAGAAATTTTTGTTGGGGGTACGTGTGTACGGTCTGTATATCCTTCGCTAAAACTTCTCATGACGTAGCCGGGGCGATTGTAGGCGGAGCATGCGGGCGTTTGTGGAGCATGTTTTTCACTCCATGCATGCGGCAAACGAGGCCAGGTGTAGCTGAGGAGGGTTTGTTTTGTGTGTGCGCCCCCAAAAGGGGTGCGTTATCTGTGTTTGGGTGTACTGTTGATGTGTATGGAGGCGTCATTTGTTTGCTTCGGGCTTATGAACTGGGTCAGAGACGGAGAGGGCACCAATCCAATGTCTTGAGGGAAGAGTATTCATTGATGGTCGGTTTGGGTGGCACTTCTCCACGTCATGGGGGTCATGCATAGCGTCAGGAGTGGATGGTTTTTGTCAGGTCTGGTTTGTTGGGGTGGTAAAAGAACGTAGAGGGTTTGAAAGTAGGACAAGGGACGCTTGTGCGTGTGGGTGGATTGAAATTGTGGACAAAATGGTAGACCGATTTTTTTCCAGAGGAGGCGCTGGGTATGCGTTGGTGCACACATTAGTCAGACAGAGCGACGAGTGCAATCCAGGGTATTGGTAACGGCGGAGACGCGGGCTGCCACGCATCACCTCTCACGGAGGCCCTACATCGAGACAGAAGAAGAGCAGATGTCACTCATGAAACTTGAGTAGTGAGTAGCACAAAAGTCAGCTGAAACCTCCCAAACCCAGCCTTCTCTTCAACCGCACACCATGTGGTACATCTACATATCATGGCCGTGACAAGGCGTGTTTAGTGTCTCTCCTCTCGTGAATGCGTACGTTCACCTTGATCAATCCCTCTCCTACCGATTCCGCCACTGAATTTCCGGTATCCAGCCAGACGGGACTGCTTCGTTCGTACAGGGCGGTATTTGTACAGATCAGTAGCTCAGCTGCTGTTGCACTATCGGCTCTGTCTTAACAACTTGCAGGAAGCATTGAATTTATAAACGAGGCTTCCTGTCACGGTGAACTTCGCCCCCCCTGACATTGTTTTCTCTGGTAACATTTTTTCTTGACCTTTTAATACTCCATTGGGGGGGTGGCAGAGAAGAAGAAGGGTCGACAGGTTAGTTCATTCACCAAGAAGTGGTAGGGAGGCACAAGTTGGGGATGGATCGCGCCGAATTCTGGTTTCCCAGTGTGTTTCCCCGATTTTTGCAGTGTTTCCCCGATTTTTGTAGTGTTGTTTGGTTTTCCTGTGATTCTTTCGCTCGCTCTGTCTTCCTCCGATGACTCCTCCTTGGTTGCGACAAGGAAGGATTGTTGCAAACGCGCGCAGGAGCTTCAAACAGCCCATTTTTTCTGCCACCAGATTATTTATGTCATGATCCAAGCACGGAGAAAAAATGAAAGCTACAATCGTTGCCTTTCAGCTCGAGGAAAATATCTCCTTTGGCAACAACTTGGTTCGGGAGAATTTATGCATGACGTCCCCCTGGAAAATGCAGCGTCCCGTGGAATACATCGTCGTCGCATACCCCCCCCTTCTAGGGCATATGGGGTGGACCTCGTTCGCGAAGCGTGGGGTTAAGCGCACGCCGTCACGGCAGTATGGGGAACAACAAAACATCTCATAAACACTATGCGTTGGTTGTGCGAAAGCACCCCGCTGAAACTTGAGCATGAATGCGTGCCTACGGCCTTGTACGGTGTAGTCAAGTTTTGTTGAAATCCGTGTAGATGATATAAATTTAAAAAACATCGCACATTGAATAGGATTTCAGTGTTTCCTTTACGTGCAGTACATGAAACAACAGAATACAAATCTTTCGCAAAATACTGCTTACTAGACTACAGCGTTCAAATACAATTAAATAAAAACCTCCAGAAAGCACCGCATGACTCAGCAAGAGAGAAACTAAACCCACCAACTGGCAAATAAAGCACGTGCGACGGCAGTCGGCATCCTAACCCGTGCCCTCACCATATACCACATGATGCTACCCTACCTAGTGTATTGCAAGCCCTACGAACTACATGTAGGAGAAACCATTTCCACCCCCCCCTAACGTCAGCATCACGTCCAAGCACGCACGCTAACAGGCCTCGCGCACGTCTGGCGACAGACGTCGAAACCACCCACCCAGACCACACGAACGAACGAACGCGCATACTCCATGGACTACCAAAACCAACCACCCAACCAACACCCGTTGCCGTGCTGGAGGCGTCAGGAACGAACGCCAGCCAGCTAAAAACTGAACAATAAATTAAATACAGGGTAGAATCCGAGATCATGTTGGATTCATCCATGTTTCACAACGAGCGCGAAATTTTACCCTTTACCCCCGGTACATTGATTCGTATGTATCAGTTGCATGCCACACACTCCCATCAACACTGTTACACGTTCAAATCGGGTGCTACCTGCGAAACATAATCTGGTGCGTATGTATTTCCGTCAACAGGTTCCGCCACAAAAGTGCCTCTCGTGGCTCTCGACAACACAAGACACCCGAGCCAAGCGAACGCGCGAAAACCTTCTTGAACTATCCGCACGGAAAAAAAAAAACCTCAAACAGCACCTTATGACTCAATACTACATATTAGCATTGGCCCGAGTATCAAGCACCTCAGGAGGATGGCACGTGCAGCAAAAAATTCGTTGTGAGGGAAAAACAAATGCACAAGCCCACAACCACGCTCCCGCCCCCCGCCCCCCGATCTCACCGCACTCTTCCATTCAGATCATTTACCCGATTGTTTTCAACTCACTTTCGCTTCGGCCTTGTACGCTTGAGCGGTTGCTCTCCCCAAGACAGTCAAATCACGCAAGAGCCTCGAAACCCACGTAAATTCACTCCACGAAAAAAACGAAATCACAAAATCCTTCACAACACACACTGCGTCCTCCAACAGTCTAGCAAGAATCCTCCACAGCACAATGCGACACACAACCCACACTTTTTTTGGTGAGAAAGAGCATAAACACGAAAACCGCCTAAAATATAAAAAAAATTGCGTGAAAATCCACCACTGGTGGACCGTGCGCCTGAAAGAGCGGCACACCCATCCGCGCACGAGACAGAAAACGCGTGCTACACCACAACTTGCAATGAAATGGGCGGTGCCTTCCCCCCTATCAACGCTCCAACCATCTTGCATACTTCTATCCTGCCGTGGCTTCATTTAACCGTACGTTGTACTTCGTTTACACGCCGCGCCTGCCATCCCCCACATAATCTTCGTACCAGCCTTTTCCAGAAGCAGCAACCGCAACCGCGGCCACCCCAAAAAACCCACGCAAACACAACCCCTCTCTAAATCAAGCTCAAGACACACATTGTTCACTTCCTAATTTCCCGACCATTGATGATGCGTTTTCGTACAGGAAGGAGGCGGTAGTGATCGGGTGAAGGGTTTACTCAAATATACACCGTATCAAGCCTCGTCGGCCATCATCAGCTAAGTCAGGTGAATATCATCATCACGAAGCCTTCATCCAGGGGTGACGAAGGAGATTCTCGACGCTGGGCCGTTCTGCCGGGGAATGGCGCAGGCAGGACTGGATCAAACCCGCAGCCTGTAGAGTTTTGGTGTTTGGGGGCGACGTCGGGATTAGAGAGCGACAACCCACTTGAGCACCAGTGCAGTGAACATGAATCGAAAGCGTCATCGTCAACACTGGAGTACGGGAAATAGGGGGCTTTCCACGTTGTTGACGCCCGCTTACTACCCGAAGCCTCCGCACGCAGGTTGTTGTTCAAACAGGTAAGCCCTCTCGGTGAACGACACTAACCAAATTCTTCGCGCTTGTATCAATACCACCGAAAAACGCTTTCAGTAATAGCTGGAGGAATGCGAGACAAATGGGAGGCTTAACCCTGCTTCCCCACATGCCTTACCTCCGGCGACAAGGAGATGCCCCACGCCGACAGAAGGTCCACGAGTCTCTTTTCGACGGCCACGATCTGACACCGCTGATCCTGGGATGGAAGAGCCATCTCGAACGGCGGAACTCCTGTCAGCATGCTGCACGGCCAGAGTTACACGGGGGGAGGGGAGGGGTTGAAAGGAGGCCAACAATACCAAGTTTAGTGCGCACGCTTACGCCGCCTTAGAAAGGGTCAAGTTTGAGCAGGGAAAAAGGTTACCGTTCGCCGGTGCACGGGCTACTTTCACGCGCAAGAAACCTTGTGCTTAACATATACCTACCGATCACCAAACGAGAACAGCACCCTCAACCACGAAAACAAGATTTTGAGCTTGAAACTGCAGCAGCAGCAGCGGCAGCAGCAGCTATTACTTACACGAAGAGCAGGACGCCGCACGCCCACACGTCCACGGCGAACCCGTCGAATCCGCTCGAGACCGAGCTCGACAAGACCTCCGGGGCGATGTAGAACGGCTTGCCGCAGGGGCCCTGGGGAAGGAGAACCCTGGCCCTGCCGTCAGGCTTCTGAGGAATGCGCAGCGCCAGCCCGAAGTCGACAAGCTTCACGGTGTTCCCCTCGTCCAGCAGCAGGTTTTCAAGGCTCACGTCCCTGATATTGGTAGGCATTTGTCGACGGAAGAAAGGGGAGGGTGTCGGACAACACAGAGCAAGACAGGCCTTCAAGTGAAGAAAAAATTACACCATTGATTGATTGCCGATGGTTTGGCGTACAAGAACACCGCAAAGTGTTTTATTACAGATGCTTAAGTAGCGGCAACACAACCAGCAGAGTGGTGCATACTGGTAGTTCATCCCCCAACGCGCTATGTTACTGGTGAAACCCTGTCCTTCCATAGATCGTTGCTGGTTTCGGCTCCCAACACAACATGCGCAAAGGTAGAGACATGGCACTGCGCTTTTTTCTCTTTATTCATCAAGAGCCCCGTCCCAGCGATTACTGCTCGGGAAAAATACCATTGGCCGTCCCGTACTCACCGGTGGCAGACCCCGTGGATCTTGAGGTGGCGAAGCGCGTGCAACACCTGGCGGAACAGCGGTCGCGCCTCGCCCTCCTCATACCGACCCCGGTCCGTCAGCGCGTCGAAAACTTCGCCCCCGCTGTAGAACGGCGTGACGATGTAGATGCTGTCCGAATCCCAGAGTGCCTGTGTAGTAAACAAGGCGATCGACGGAACATCACCACTCAACATATATATATATATCTCGCGCAGGTGCTTTCGCAGCCTCTGCAAAATATATACTTAGAAGTATTCACCAGAAAAAAATAAGGCCCTTGCAAGTCTACTCATTTTTGCCCCTGTTGGGTACTACACGTCAACAACTCGCACTGCTGCGTCACCTTCGCTGCATGACGCGCTAACAACGGCAGATGGAAAGATTAAGATTGGTCGCACGGCAGCCAGTCAAAAAATACTTCTATGTCCTTGCCGTCCTGCTGCTAATTGGTACGATGCACGGCAGTGTACGATTTCTGACCTCGGTGCAAGGAAGGACGTTCTGGTGGCTCGACAGGAACTGCAAAGCGGCCACTTCCCGCAGCGGATCCTCGTATGTCCGGCCCTGCACCTCTCGCAGCTTGTCCAAGTTGAGCTCCTGCGAGAGTTTAGGCACATGCATGGGGCAATGTCATCTCAAGGGCGAAATAGTGCAAAAGTTCAACTACTAGTGCTCAAACGGGTTGTTCCACGGCTTTTTTTTGCTTTGGAAATCACTTCATATCTGTCGAGATGCCGACGACGTGTGTATGTATACCCTTCGCGGCAACCACACTCTCAGCAATCGCGAAGGAACAAAAATAAACCGAGAACACCGAATCGAACACCAGTGTAGTGTAGCCATCACGTCTCCGGCACGAGCACAGCAACCTGAAACAACAGAAAAAATAATCACCTTGATTGCGAAGTACGCTGGCGATGATGCCGCTGCTTCTTCGTCTGTAACCTCAACAGCACGCAACACCTCTCCGAACTGGCACTCCCGGGAGGAGCTGACAGCCCTCCAGCGGCGGCCTGTCGCCTGCGATCTGAGGGTGTAGCTTTCGTTCCCGATTACCTTGAGGGCCTTGGAGAAGGCCGGCATCGGGAAACTAAGCTGGTCGTACATTTCGGCGGAAGGAGAAGAAGCGGCGGTTGCGGTCGACGACGACGGTGCTGAGGTCGTGGTGCTGCGAATCTTGGGCGGTGGGGCTGAGCTGTGCCGCTTGATCTTGATATTGTCTTCACGCCAGGAGGCGAGCAGCCGCCTGCTGTGCTGTTGCTGTGCTGGAAGAGCCATTGCCGTCCTCCTCCTGGCGTTCATACAAATGGCGGAAGGGGAGAACATGCCCCACGTGTCATATTGTTTTGCGAGCTCGACACGTGGGTGAGTGTGTGCATGCATGCGAATTCGCGGCGACGCCTCAATTCACCCGACATGTTGGATGAACAGACTACAGAGCGAATTTGCAGATGACATGAATCGCGGTAAAAACAGCCAACCAAAGGAAGGGGCGTGCAGCTCAGCAGTGACCTATTGCCACCAAACATATAACGACCTAAGGTAAAGTAAGGAAGTGGTGGCCATGTGGCCATGTTCTTAGAGGCGACGAACTGTGGCGCAGCGGCGGTGATTGCAGTCCACGCAGAGTGTTCTCGTGCAAGTTCTCAACGAATTTGCAAATCCGCTGCTGCCAAGCTACAACATGGTTTCGTGTGTAGATTTTTCTCCGAACTGAGGAGGATGCCCCGCCAAGACGCACTCCGGTGCTACACCACATGCTCGGCTCACGACCTTCCATGCTCCGATTACTAGATGCAGCAGGACACAACTATTACATGCGACGCTCCAGATCCACGAGGAGCACGTGAGGATGTTGGAACACGACCCACCTGGCCTCTGTCGAATCCGTGATGCAGACGGCACGGGCCTTGAGTCTCTCGCACCGGACACGTCAAACGAGTCTCCTCTCTACCTTAGTGTAGAAGTGTAGGTTGTATCGGTCCAGGCTGGCGAAAAGTGGAGTGGAAAGAGAGAGACGCCGAGAGAGAAAGCATATGAGAGATGGAACGCGAGAAAAGGGAGCCTGTTCGGAGAACGGAGCAGGCCGCGCGCGATTTAAACTGCGGTGTCCAACGGTGATTGGTGGAGGGTTTGCGAAATTGCGAGGAAAGCCGTTCGCGAGGTGCAAACCCGGCCTGACGACGCCACGACGCCCTCGTCTCTCGTCTCCCAGCACACAGAGCAGCTCTCATTCCTCTTCTCCTAGATGGGCCGTGCTAGGGTTAGCCCCACCCTCTTGGCCATGATAATTGCTGCTGTTGTTGCTGCTGCTGTTGCTACAATGCCTCGAAGCGGTATGGCGTTTGGTCTTCGATTTCCTCTACGGCGGCGGGACTGTCAGAATCGACCTCGCAACATTATGGCCGCGAACAAGAACGCTCCGGCTTTAGCTACCAGGTACTATGGGGTGAACCATGAGTGCGAAGGCCTGCACCAACCTTCCCATCGTCACATATGTCAAGCACCGTGTTTTTGTCCGTGTTGACTCAGTCGAGCTACTGCTGTACACCCTTCTAACCAGCACAGCCCAGGCACCGACTCCACCGATGTGTCCACAGCAGTATTCGATATAGTTACACCATTAGACTAGTCAGCGTAGTAGCCTAATGGGTGAGCCTTTCGAACAAACGACATACTCGTAGACTCTCAGCCTCCCAGCTGGATCATTGGGTGATAGGAATCTCCGGGGCCGGACCCCTCGCCACGCGCTGCTGATAAAGCAGTTAGGGTGCTTCAATAGTGATCCAACTTTTATTCGATAAAGTTACACCATTAGACAAGTCAGCGCTTACCGAGTAGTCTAATGGGCAAGCCTTTCTAAAACACAGCATATAAGGGCCTGCGGATATTCGATGCATTTGGCTGGGGAGCGAAATAATACATACCTATACAAGGTGGTCTGGCGGCTTTCGCCGCCTCGCTCAGTAGGTCGATTCCAAGATACGCGATTAGCCAGCGGTAGCAATAACAAGTAATACGAAATGATCAACTGCTTACCATAAAGAGAGAGAGAGAGCGTACGCTGGCGGCTTTCGCCGCCTCGCTCAGTAGATCGATTCCGGGATATGCGATAAGCGCACGCAGCTTGGTAAGAAAAAAGCAAACAGTTTGTTCAAATTTGTTGCAAAAAGAGAGAGAGGGCGTACGCTGGCGGCTTTCGCCGCCCCCACTCAGAACCGCTGTTCATGTATTTTTTCCTAAGAAAACCCGCCCCTCGCCAGGGAAATTTCAAAGAGACTCGTTCCGAAGTGAAGCGGAATTAAACTCCGACGAGACAAATTGTTGGGCAGTTATATCATGTGGGACACGCGAGACGGGGCAGAGAGACTGCTGTAGTGTACTCTACTACGCGCTGAGAAGATGTTCCTCGACATGTGGAAGAAGAGGAAGAGGCTGGGGTGAAAAGGTAGTGAACGAACGAACGCAGGTGGGGGAGGAGCTAAGAGGGCGCCACACCACAAGGCATCTTGCCTACGTTTCAACCCGTAGTGTAGATAACCCGTGTGGAACGGGTTCATCAACGTCTCAAATAGTGGAGCAGCTGGCTGACAAGTATGTCAACTGTTGGAACTGAGAAGATACCCTGCCCCTCGCCCAGGAAATTCGGAAGGGAAGCGTTCCGAAGAGAAGAAGTGGAATGAAAGGAACATACATGAGGCGCCCAAAGACCCAAGGGACAGATGGTGCTGGGCCCTGCAAGAGGGGAGAGACAGACTGATGATGGTGTGTGAGGGGAGACAGAGAGACTGGTGTAAATCGTGATGTGTGGATGGATGAGAGTAGCAGCAGATGAAAGGGACGACATTCATTCCCGATTTAATCCGTCCGTGCAGAACGAGACTGACAGTCAAGTTTCGGAACTGAAAGCAACGAAAAGGAAAGTTGAATGTTGTGGATGTTGAACGATATATAGCACTGGAGAGCAACGGGCAAAAGCAGACTGGATATGTGAAAAATGGATGTGTGTGTGAAAACCAAGAGAGGAAGATGAAGGCCCCGTGTGAGAGGCGTGCGAAGGGAAGGGTGGAAGCAAACGTGACAGGAATGAAAAAAGCGGAAAAGGCGGCGAATTAACGGGAAAAAGCGGGAAATCGGGAAAACGGGAAAATTAACATTGGAGAAACGCAGTCCTGTGAGCCGTCCAGAGAGGCTGAATGCAGCGCCGTGAGAGCCCGAGAGAATTTTCTGCACAAGTTTCGAGTGAATCTTTATGTGAAAAAATGATAATGAGCTGCGGAGCGAGCGGAGCGAGCGCCATTTTTTCCCTTCGTTCCCAGGAGGGAAAAAAAGGCTCCACACATCGGCCAAAGTTGCGCCGCGCGATACAGGGACCCCAAAACTTCATTTCCGGGAAGCCTTTTTGGCACACCTTTGGGACGAGAACCAGATCTATGGGGCACCGATTGACGATCTGTTCGCTTCTGAGGAAGAAGAAAAAAAGCGCGCTCTTCTCCGCACCGATTTCGTCGTGCTCCGAGAGCTGATGGCCGTGCTTCACCGGCATATGTAACCTATATTCGTAGGAGATTTTTCTCCCCAACCCCGGGGTTTCTACGCGAAAAGGCGTGCACAAAAGCGGAGATCGCGCGCGCGCGCGATTCAAACCAGGACAAGAAACACGGACAGAGACGCAAGAACACCACCAACAAACGCATCACCGCTGAGACGCTGGTCTGAGACCAGCTACGAAAACCAGGAGGGGCCGGGCCTATACGATCTGTGCACCGTGGGTATGCTGTAGGCATGCGCCATGTGTACCCTGGCGGGTGTGGATTGATGTTGAGTGGGTCCAACCAACTGCTTCAAAAAGAGCAGACCGATGATCACACAAATAACACACCCTCCCACAAGCAAGTCCAGATCACACTTACCATCATCGAGGGAATCCATCGAGGGCAAGAGGGTCTACTACTGCTGCTGCTGTGCGTTATCAGGATGGTTCCCCGCGGGATCGGTTCAGTTTGCGTCCTTGCGCCCCGCTACTGACTGTCTTCGCAAAGAAAGCCGTGCCCTGCATGCTGTTGTTGCTGCTGCAGGGCTGCAGCAGGGCTTCTCGGCCTCTCGTGTCAAAGTCATGACGTCACATGGTCATCAACGGCTTTTTGTTGTTTTTAGTTCATGCTGGACTGCTTGCTTGCACTTGGGCGGGAAACTCGGAAGGCTTGAGACAAATGTGGCGGGCAAGTTGCGAGCCTGACGTAATATTTGCCATCTGTCGTGTCACAATCCTATGTCTGCTGGTTGTTCTTCTCGACGGTGTGATAAGTGACACGCTCGCCGCCAGGGGGATGCCGCATATGTTCTTCAGATGATGTGCATGCGTGTTTGCGTCCGCACAGCGGGAAGACTTTCTTCGTGCATGTGCATCAACACGGAAAGAAACAACCGCATGTATAGTGCAAAACATTTTGAACGATGGCCGCACATACAATCATCGTCGCTCCCGTCGCACACCTGCTGTCCCTCTTTGGTGCACGCGTAGCTGCACCACAAGCGAATTCACGCTGGATGTATGTCGGGATTCGTGCACCATCAGCATCGCAGATAAGACTACTGCAAGGTATTGAGTCGCACCACGCGGCTCATTACCCCCCCATACCTAGTACCTCGTGAGTCCGACCTAGTGGTTTATCATCCCTGAGTAGCTGCTGTACTCGTAGGATTCATCACAGCGCTCACATGTCAAGTTGCAGTTATATGTCGACACAGAGCAGCTTCCGTGGCTGACGCTAATACAGTAGACCATCGCTTGGTACGGCAGTGTTAGCAAATGGAACTGGGGTGTGATTGTCGCTCACCCCTTACGCTGCATTAGACGAGATTGTGCAACAGAGTTAGGCAATTTGATCAAACCCGGGTCGTTTCTACGTAATTCACGGGCGGTAGACTAGTTCTTCTACTTGCTGGATGTTGCGTAGGCCGTCGTTGACTCCGGTGAGACTGTCTGACAAGGGTGCTGACCGAGCATTTTCACAGGAACACCTGTTGTGTGCTTGTTGCTCTCCGGTACGTCTGCTCTACCCTACATATGTATGTGCGCTTTCGCTACACAGAAAAACTACCAGAACTCCAATCCCCACAGAGCCTCCCCAGGGGAAGTGGCGCGAGCAGATGGAGGGGATAAGATCCACGCGGAGGTCGCGGGACGCGGCTGTTGATTTCGCAGGGGCAGGGGCTTTGAGAGATTCAAGCGCAGGCAGTGAAGACGACGTACGGTTCCAGGTAGGTCCCCGAGTCACGAGTCCACTGCTGTTCCTACGGTTGTGCTCGTGCCGATAGGATGAGATGGTTGCTAGGCTTTGTTTTTTGAGGGTTGGCTGACCTTCTTTGGTCTTCGGCTTTCACGCTGTCTTCGCCGCATTGTTGCATGTGAACCCCCTTCATGCTTCCAACGTGTTCGATTGATGTGCAGGGGTCATTGTGACAGTAGACACAGCAGCTGATCCTCTTGTTGTGCCCTCCAGGTGTTGATGTCTGCGATGCTCTCCAGCCAGACGAAGGACCCCGTCACCGCGGCCGGCTTGAACCGGATGAGACAGGTGAACCAGCAGAGGTAGCCTAGCCGCTGCAATCTGAAGCGGTTGCCGTCACTGCAGCGCGGTGAATCACACCTCGGGCACGGAAAAGGGTGCGGGACAAGCTGTGCTCGTGTTTCGCTTTATATCTGTAGAACTGAAAAGGCACAAGCCCGAAAATACAAGTACTATTCGTACGGAACTTTTGCGTCAAACTAGTACTTGTATTTACGGCGAGCCACCATCGGTGTAGCGTCTCGCCCGACCGGATGCCGACGGCTGCCAACACAAAACTTCGCAGGCGTGCGCGCCAGCTCCCTTGGGAGCAGCTGCTCTTCTCGCAACTGGCATGGACGAGGACGCGCTGACGGAGCTACTCCATCCCGTCAGTTTCAAGAAGACCAAGGCGAGTGCTGCTTGAGAAGGCCACCGGAAAACATGTGGTAGATAAGAATCATCTTGCGATCGGCCTGTGGCGTCGTTCTCAGCCCTATTTTTTTTCAGTTGGCCATGATGCGGAGTGTGGCGTGTTTTATTGGGAAGGTGGGAAGGGGGCGTGGTCGTTCGCCGTAACAGAGACGTACATGTTCATCGGGGAACGTGTCCACATCGTTGTGAGGCAACGGGGAACCCTGGCGCGCCTGCCTGGTGTATGCCCTGCACCGTATGAGTGCTCCTGCGGCATCCGAACAGCGAGCGCACGTAACCGGCAACACTTAAAATTATCAAATCCAAGCGTCGCCGGATCTGTTATTTTCATTTTCTGCTGCATTTTACAGCTTGCCCTGACCCCATGCCCCCCCTGCTCAGGCCAAGCATATCTTGATGGTGTGCAAACGGTTAGCCGAGGCAGAGGATGGTCGGCAGGCTGGAGCCATCCCCGATACCGTCGAAGGTGAGTGATAATTCCTTTGGGCGGACGCAAGGGGGTGATTTCAGTCTTACGGCGAGGTGATTCTCCTGGAATTCGGGGAAGGTGAATTCCGGCATTGAGACGCCTGCACTCAGGCCTTCAACATTTGTCCGGCCACGGTTGCGTGTTGACGTGTTGTGCTGTGTCCGCCACCCTTGGCCGTTGAACGCACACGAGGTCTGCTGGAACTCCCGGGGGTCGGGCCGAAGATGACGTATCTCGTCATGGACGTGGCCTGGGGACGGAACGAAGGGATCTGCGTCGACACCCATGTGCACAGGTAGGTACTAGCAAGGTGTCCGCGGAGGGGTGGGGTGGGCACCCGGTGAACACCAGCTCGTTTGGCGAGGGGAAGTTTGTGTTGAAGTGTTTTTTCGTCGTTCTCACTCGAGTGTTTTTTTCCCTTCGTCGGGGACTGGGAAACGTGGAATTCTGCTGTTTTCGTGCTTGATGTACCGAGTCAAGGAATTCGTAGTAGCAGGATGAGTATTTGCATCTATTGTCCGCGTGTACTTTGCCCAAGCACCGCAGGAACCGTCGATCGTTGTGGAAGCCTACCCCGTACGACCGCGTGTTCACTGGTATTACCGGAAATATTGTAATTCTCAATTTTGAAAGGTCGCCGCTAGTCTGTTCCAACTCCACTCCCCCCACTCACTTTGTGATGCATTCTACGGTCATCTTTGGGCACGTCATCGTTGAACACCACCCTCCACCGCACGTTCTGGTGCCTGGGCGTAAAACGATTTCAGCCTTGTCTACATCACCTGCAACAAACGGATCGGATAAAGAAGAATGGTATGGTGTTGCGGTTGTCGGGGGACGCCGAAGGCGTCGCTTCCGGTGTTGTTGCGTGGAACATCGAATGGAGAGCCCGTAAGCGCACCGAAGATCGTCGCCCAGTCTGTTTTCCTCCCCCTTGTCCCTACGTCCTTGCAACATCTGCGGGTGCGAAAACTTTACGGCCTGGAGTCGACCAATGGGATAGTGCGCCTATCTGCTGGCCTGTTTACCTGGTAGAGGGTATTTCTTCCGACTACGAAACCAAGTGTCCATACACCTATATCAGTACCCTGCCTGCCCCGCTCTGCTTGCCCCGCTCTGCTCGCCGAAAAACGGGACCAATTCCTCGTGTAGGATTAGCAACCGTCTTGGATGGGTAGACACGTGGAACAGGAACAGACCCAAGGCCCAGAACCCGGAGAAAACCAGGAAACACCTGCAGGCGTGGTTACCTCGCGAGCACTGGTGAGAATGCGGGACTCTGCTCTGTGTGCTTATTTATTATGCTTATTTAACTTATGGTTTCTGCGCCAAATGCACGCGCTTAGCTGATTACTTGTGTGTTCGCCGTTCATCGTCAGCTAGATCCTGTGCAGGCGTTGGGTGCATGGGGTAGCGGGTGGAGAAGGCCTTAAACGCGGCCCCTTCGATGTGCTCGAGGTTATGGATTTGATACGGTATTGTATATCGTGCTGCGTTGCTCGTAATGCGCAGACTATTACTTTTACGCCCGAAGCCATGTGTCGAACACTCTTCGACGCGAGCTACCTTCGTTCGAGAATATATGCATGCGTCGTTCGAGGATGTATGAATACGTCGCCGACTTCGGCTTTCCGCCTTATTCAGCGCCGGGTACTGTCAGGAAGACTGCTGTTGCTGTTTCGCACCCACAACCACCCCAAATTCCAAACTTCAGAAGAACGGGGGGCTTTGGTCTTACGTACATGCTCTTTCTCTCTTGCTCCACCTCGTCGTCTGTTCTAGGAACCTCGTGTCAGCTGTTGATTGCTTCTCAAACATGCTTTGTGAGGAGATTCGATGCACTGACACCGTTCATCTCGGAACAAGTTCTTTCTCGTGAAATCAGCTGCTTTGTTTCGAGCCGTCACCCTCTTTCTTCTTTCGTACTCCATCGCACCTCTATATTCCTCACCAACACCTGTTCGCGTACTGTTTGCCAATACTAAGGTCGGAGGTCAACGAGTTATTGGTGGGATTCGGGCAGCAGGTCTGCTTCGCGACGAGCCCGTCGTGTTCTGCTTGTGGCATCAGCGGCCTATGTCCCTCGGCAGATAGACATGGCGACCTTGCTCTATCGCCAAGCAAGTGACGTATTGAGTAACGTATGAGAGTACGTTATCCGTTGCAGCTTTGAACTGCTTTGGCATTGAGTCGTTATGGCAGTACCGCGGAAAGGACTGCGGAGCACACCCTCGACCAAGCTGGGAACGCGGCGGCGTGAGCCATGCTAGTTTTTGGTAACTAATAATTAGTTTTTTTATTGTGCCTGTTTTCTGTTTGTTTCGCTTTGTTTGGCAGGACGAATACCCTGATGCTTTGAATCGGTAGGCATTACGGCGGGGTATGCACAGTTTTGCAGCGTGTTTGAGGATTCAGCTTAAGCAAAAGGCCTTTCTCGTCTACTAATAGTCCTCGCCGAAGGACACAGAAAGAGTAATGCATGCCGCTTGGCGCCGCCGCCGTGGTACAGGCGTCACAACCGAACGATGTTGCCGTTGATGATGTTGCGCACGTGCTACTCACGACATGATTTCCCCACACGTCTTGTTGTCGATCGATGATTCAGGGCATTTAACTGATTGACTTTGCGGCATTGTCGTGCGGTTAGACTACGGTAGTCTGTCTCATGTCCAGGTCGAGCAAGAAAAACCAGAATTCGGGCAGCATGAGTACAGCAGTGTAGACCCAGATGCGGTAGACTCGTGGATATGGCGGACACGTACGAGGAGGTGGATTGACAGTACCATCATCGCAGGCGGATGCAGTTTCGAACGGGTGGTGCGGCGCATGAGCGGCAAATGACAACGATTGGGCGGCTCTTGGACCCTCGCCGGGTGTTGTTAGCCCACGGGTGGCCTCTGAGCGGTCCATGGGCGGTCGATGACCCATGTTGACCCAAGAACGGCCCATGAGCGGCTATTTCGACCCTTGACGAGACTCATGCCAACTGCTGTTGGGCCGACGTATGGATTGATGGGCCATTTTGGTACTTACTGACTGGATCAAAAACCACCCGTTCAGGCGTCCAAGCGGGAGATTAGCCCGGGCAGGTGGCATGCAGTTGGGATCTTCACGCAGATACGGAACGAGAGACTGAGAGACATGAGACCAGTTACAGTAGACCACAAGACCGGGCAGCCGGGTCGAAGGATCGAAGAGATCGGACCATCGGGAGCTACAGCAGCAGATGTTCTCCTTCGGCGGCTACCTCCGCAGTGCCAATTCGTGTGCGGGCTAGCCGCGTAATAAGTGTTACTGTCACTTCCTATCGTTTCGGCGGCGCCGACTGCTTAGAGCTTCTTGTCGTTTTGTCGATTCGGACGGTTGTCGTTGCCAACGGTGTTTTTCTTGCTTTTTCTTTTTTCTTTTTTCTGTTCCGACACCTGTTGTTTCGATATTTAAGGCGTTGACGCGGCTCTTGTCCTATTGTGTTGTTGTTTTCTCTGTGTTCGTTCGTAGCCCCCGTATTTTCCTTTTTCCCTATCTACCTTTTCAAGGTTGGGTGAAACGATGGTCTTGCGACTCATCGTGCGAGAGGTGTGGGAGGGTGAGTCTTGGAATTTTGGAGCTAGCTCCGCATCCTTGATCCTTGCATTCTGGGATTCGACAAATACTGTAGTTGCCATATTCCGAGATTTGAAGTGTATCTGCGGGTTTATTTGTGTAGAAGGACCTCCAGGGTGGGCTAAGAAGTGTTGCTGGGTTTGCATTTAGCAATTTTCAACGGTTTTGCGGAGTAATTCCTGTGAGGAAAGTACGGGAAATGGATGCACCTCGTGATAGAAGATAAAAGAGAGCACAGGACCTTTGTGGTCCCGTTGAGAGGATCACATGTCCTCCCCCTCTGTGCGCAGTCTTCAAGCGCAGACCAACAGCAAGCACTGCTGTTTTAAGAGATGACATGAATTAATAAACGATTCTTCATCAGGGTCTTCAGGAATCGCTACGCGTGTAATCCCACGACACGAGCGGAAGCTACGGACACATGGAATAGGAGCGGCCGCTCGCAGAGAAACAACGTGTAGTCGCGAGTTTATCTTTGGTTCTTTAAGAGTGCACATGTAAAGATGTGGCGATTTATTCTGATTCGTTCGCTGCTCTTGTTATTTCACCGCCCGCCTTATCTGTCAGCCCTGCTTTCATCTTCGTTTTTTTGAACCACCCCCCCCGTGTTGGTATAATCGTGGCTTCTGGGGGAAAGTTGTTTTATTGATGAGACCTTGGACCAGGAGAACAGGTCACAAGGTGGAGTGATCTGGATGGGTGCACAGCATCCCAGCAGCATCACGCTTGGGCATTCGCCCGATCACGCATATACACCGAACACGGACCGATGCATGGAACGGACCAATGCGCTTTCCTACGGACCAATGCACTTTCCTACATATCACACTTGATGTTTGCTCAAGAACTCTGGATTATTTTTTCTGCAGGCAACCAAAGAAAAACCAAGACACATGAAACAAATTGAGAGGGCAGGTAAAATGCCGTCTTGCTCCCAACGTTTTCTTATCGGACTAACCCGTTGCAAACTTCCCAAGATTGCCCGACTATCATTAACTATTGTTTCGGCCTCTGGCCTAAACACATCTACTCCATTGAGCATGCCCGATGACCTACTCCTCCGAACCGCTCCCTGGTCATTCCTCGGGTTCCGTAAGGGCCTGAGACACAAACTTTGCTCCTTCACCCCCCGCCCTAACGTACACCAT
>CACKRE030005056.1:99496-113330 GCA_902602495.3 Ectocarpus sp. CCAP 1310/34 | reverse complement strand
CAAGCGCATGCTGTTAGGAGCGATGGCGGGGGGCGTGGGATACCGGGGCGGGCAGGAGAGCGACTGGGTATATCGTCTAGGAGAGGACCTCGTGGCCGTCAACATGGGAGACGAAAAGGAAGGGGAGTAAATGAAAAGAGAGCACCAAGGGTCCTGAGGTGTGGTACAACAAGGTCGAGGACGGGGCGGCATGGTTCATGAGGAAATGGCACAGGCAGGAGGCGGAAGCGTCCGCGAAGCGCCAGCGCGCGAGGGAAGCAGAAGCAGAGAGTACGGCCATCTCAGGACCGAAGAGAAAGAGAGCCGGGAAGCGGCAGTGGGGGGGAAGAAACGACGACCGGGCACTGCTGTAGAAGCGAGTAGGGCGGCCGAGGCAACACTTGTGGCGAACTATGTACCCGGCTGATATTGTTGCGCCCTGTTTCCCTCCCGGCTGTATGCAATACTCCTTTATGTATGTCCTTTGTATTGCCTTCGGCCTCTGTGCTGTGTTGCTTTCTTTCATGACCTCCCTGCCTACTCTGCTGTGTTGGGTACCGTGATGTCGCTTTGCTGTTGCCTTTGGTTTTGTACGTCTGGCTGTCTACCCATGTGCCGCCTCTTTGTCCTGTTTGCTCCGTTACTCCCATGCCCTGGTGCGTAGTGCCTGGTGCTGGTACGTTACCCTTTGATTTTTCTTTGGGCGGGTGTGGAAAGCGTCCTCCTTTTTTTTTGTTTTTGTTTTATTTTGATCGGTTTCCGAGGGCTCCTTTCTTGAACGGTCGCTGCGATACCTGTTCTTTTCTTTCTATCATTTTGTTTTCTTGTTCCGAGTGGTTTGTACCCTATTTTTGTTTTGTTTCCCCGCGGCGTCGTATGTGCCGGGTTTTGAGACCACGGGCTCCCCATTTTTTGTGGACTATAGAGCTATTGTGAGAAAAAACAACAACAACAACAACAACAACAACAACAACAACAACAACAACAACCCACGACCCGCCTCCCGCGTGCGCACGCCACACCTTTTATCTTCGTTCGGTATCTGCAGGTACGGGTGCCCACTCCTGTTCATAGTGGGCGTGGACGACGAAACCGCACGTGGGTCTTGGGACAGGGCGTGCTGCGGTCGGAAAGCACCGAAACCTTCAAGTGGTTTTTGCACTCGTACGAGGAAGCTGCTGGTGGACGGAGGCCAAAGGTGGGCTAAGCAACCCGAACCCTGTAGACGGTTGGAGCCTAGAGCTGTCCATGGTGGGCGTGGACGGATATTTGGCATGCACAGTTGCCAGCTCTGGAGTCGACAACGCGTATCACATGTCGTCCATTCGCACCTCCTTGTGTCTACGCCGACTTAGTACTTCCCCTACACCATATGCCAATGAAATAATTTTGTAGGGGCGTGTGTGCCTTCGTCTCTTCTTTCGTGCCGGATTCGTATAGGTCATGCTGACCGACGCAGACCAGGCCATGGCCGCGGCCTTGAGGGAGTGGAAGACCACCGTGCACCTGTGGTGCTTGTGGCATCTCAACAAGAACGTGGTCCAGCACTGTTCCTCGTCCTTTTCTGACACGAAGACACGGGAGAAGATGCTCCGTCTATTCAGAAACGCTGCGCACGCCGCTACGCCGGAGGTGAGATTAGTGTGGGCTGCAGTTGCTTCTTATCTTTCTGGCGTCCTTCATGTTCTGCATTGCCGCCTCTGCCCCGACTACGTGAGTGGGTGATTTAACCTCGGCCACGTCGATCGTACGTTCGTTGCAGGCCTTCTCTACGTACCGGGCTGACCTGGAGAGGACCGTCAGGGGCAAGAAGTGCGACCAGTACATCCGGGACCTTCTCGAGTAAGTAGTGGTGCCGTAANAGTGGAAGACCACCGTGCACCTGTGGTGCTTGTGGCATCTCAACAAGAACGTGGTCCAGCACTGTTCCTCGTCCTTTTCTGACACGAAGACACGGGAGAAGATGCTCCGTCTATTCAGAAACGCTGCGCACGCCGCTACGCCGGAGGTGAGATTAGTGTGGGCTGCAGTTGCTTCTTATCTTTCTGGCGTCCTTCATGTTCTGCATTGCCGCCTCTGCCCCGACTACGTGAGTGGGTGATTTAACCTCGGCCACGTCGATCGTACGTTCGTTGCAGGCCTTCTCTACGTACCGGGCTGACCTGGAGAGGACCGTCAGGGGCAAGAAGTGCGACCAGTACATCCGGGACCTTCTCGAGTAAGTAGTGGTGCCGTAAATAAAATCAAGCGCGCGAGTCATGCTGCGTAACAGCCGTGCGAACTTGCTGCACCTGTTCCGTAGCAGAGGAAAATGTTGATCTCGTGCTGGTGCTGTGAATGGAGAAAACGAAGTGGGCCTTCTCCTGCCGGCCGACAGCGCTCACGCTGGGCATGCTTGCCACGCAGCGCACCGAGGGCATGTTCGGGGTGGCGAAAAAGTTCGGGATACACAAGAAGCTGTCTCTGTGCGCTCTGTGAGACCGCCTCCAACATGTGTACCAGACAATGGACATTGAGCACGGCAGGTGAGATGAACTGAACCCGGACCTGTAGAGGTGCGAACTCCGCTTTTACTACGTCAATGTGCGACGGTGCACTTGGGCGCGGGTGCTTCGCCTCGGTGACATCCTCGGCGAAAGTAATTGTCGAAGATCAAGTCCTCAGTTGAAGCCTCCTCGACCGTGAGCTCTGACGAGAGTTTGCCCNTGCGAACTCCGCTTTTACTACGTCAATGTGCGACGGTGCACTTGGGCGCGGGTGGTTCGCCTCGGTGACATCCTCGGCGAAAGTAATTGTCGAAGATCAAGTCCTCAGTTGAAGCCTCCTCGACCGTGAGCTCTGACGAGAGTTTGCCCTAGCACGCCTTCAACTTCCTTCCGAAGCGGAAGCTCACAGGAGTGCAATTCACTTGCGGACATTCCGGTTGACCTCGTTCGTCTAGGGTTGCAAGCCCAGTCGTGAAAGCGGAGTTGGCTTTTCAGACGAAGCACTTGGAGGGGTTTCTCGCCCCGATCCGGGAGGAGCTCGAAAGTGTTGGCGCCAGCCAATACTGCCAACTGGTGAGAAGTTCGGAGAGTTTTCCGGTTTCCTTTTCCTTCTTATCCCTGCCGTCTGTAAGTTGAACATCCACGTTTCCCCGTGCGCAAGACAGTAACATGCGNATCCGGGAGGAGCTCGAAAGTGTTGGCGCCAGCCAATACTGCCAACTGGTTAGAAGTTCGGAGAGTTCTCCTGTTTCCTTTTTCTTTCTTATCCCTGCCGTCTGTAAGTTGAACATCCACGTTTCCCCGTGCGCAAGACAGTAACATGCGCGCAGTCGATACATCTACCCGTTTGGATCCCCTTCCTGGTGCGTACCGTACTGTTTTCCCGGGGAAGCAACCCTACCACATCACAGTGCGCCCCTGTCCACTGCACTCTGCAGGAGGCTAAGGACGAACTCGGAGGATCTCAGTCGTACGACGTAGAAGTCATCTGCGTAGGAGCGGCGGACGACAAAGGCCACCCCGTGCCTCTGGAGGGTGGTGTCCTGCGTCAACAGCTTGAGGCCGCACACTTCGACTTCAATCTTTACGAGGAAGCGCCGCCCGACACTGACATGGAAATCGACTGCAAGCTTGGCCCTGAGGCTGAATCGACCGAAGACAACACCGTTTGGGCGCGTACGTCTTTGGAGGCGCCGTTGGACCTCGTCAGCCGAGTTCCCGTCCATCTTGCCGCCGCCGTGCGGTACAAGCTCACGCCTTCACGGCCGGGCCATGTTGTGGTAGTCGGCCCGGGTGGCTTCTACTTGTGCTCTTGTCTGAAGTTTTTGCGCCATGGCCTACCATGCAGGCACTACTTTGCCGTGCTAGTTCGCTTCATCGGCGGCAAGTACGGGGGAGTCCTGCTTAACCACGAGTTCGACGGCAACAGCGTGCACACGCGCTGGCGGCAATCACCAGACGGCAGCGACGCGCCCTGGACCGCCTCCAGAGTGTTGGAAGGGGCAGGGCACGGCGACGGCTGGGATGGATGTGACCACGGCCAAGACGACAACTTCTGGGGGCCGACGTACGACGACGACGGCGGGGAGGGCGGCGTGCACCCCGCAGAACGTGCGGCAAAAGCAGTCGCGGATCGATCGGGGAGTGACCATCGCCGCGTGTTCGCGACTCTGATGGCCAAAAACAAGGAAAACGTCACCGAAATAATGAGGACGGTTCCACACGCCAAAGCCTTGGAGATACAGGCTGAACTGGACAAGTGGGTGAGGTTCGAGCTTGCCGAAGCTACCGGCGAGAACAAGAGCGGGAATCCAGCGCAGGTAAAAGCGAAAGGGAGGCCTAAGAAATCCAAGTCGGAGGGATCAAAGCAGGACCGACACGATGACAACGGTGCGCCTGCCGACAGCGGG
The DNA here is from genome assembly GCA_902602495.3 of Ectocarpus sp. CCAP 1310/34. NCBI lineage: Eukaryota > Phaeophyceae > Ectocarpales > Ectocarpaceae > Ectocarpus > Ectocarpus sp. CCAP 1310/34. The sequence goes on along the minus strand of CACKRE030005056.1, from coordinate 108,955 downwards.
TCTGTTCAACCAGTCGGTAACCCGGAAGGGCGGAGGGACAAGAGCCGGAGGGAAAAGATGATCAAAGACGTCTCTGGTGCTGGGTCTGGAGCAAAGACCCGTCGGCCTACCAAAGAAAAAACGTCGTTGCGTACATCACGTAGTCCCTAGTAACAAATCTACGGCCGGGGCACATAGATAGTCGAATCGTGCGCCGCCCTTGTCATCTCGTTCCCGGCGTTGCCAGTCTATATCACCTCTTGCGTGCTAACGCTGCACAGCTACTGGCGGACGTTGCAGGCTAAGCCTGATTTCAAGGAGTGATGCCGTGGGCGGTATCTTGCTCCTAGAGATAGATGAAGGTTCTGTCGTTGACACGCTTGTCCACGACCACTTTGAGATGGGGAAGTTGCTTGTTATTGCCGAGAGACGATCAGCAAAGGGCTGGGATGAAGTGGGGATCCAACTTCATCTCAGGGGGTACACAGAGTATACAATTCTAAGGGTGTAGGGGTCAGAAGGGTATACCTCCTGACCGACCCGCATCCTATCAACAATAGATGTACCCTATTCATGCTAGCAGCCACACTCCTTAACACTACCCCACCCTGAATATCATATATGCAGATTCTATACTCAAATCAATGCTCAAATCCTAGTCTAAAGCTACAGTAAGATTTTAGCTGATGACTTATGATTATGAATCGAAGATATGACTCTTCACAAAGCATCCAAAAGGAGGGTGAGTTGTAGAAATATCCCGAATCTATCCCCCACACCATCATTGAGATGAAGAATGCGAACGGTCACGAGACGGAACATCGACATCTCAATGACAACGCTTGAAGGGATAAAGCTACTAAGAACATATATTGCGGCAGAGCACGCTATCATCCTGAACAGACGACGACAGGAAAAAAAAAATCAATATCCAGATGCCACACACAACTTGTTTTCGCTCACCCGCGCGTATCACCGCTGGAGGAATGAGGGTGACCACCCGAGCGAGTTCAAAATACGGTGACGAAACTCAAATCCCAAGCAAATTTCCGAACGATTACGGCCTTTGATACTAGACGCGACGAAAAAGGAAAACTGAACGCAATCTAGGACGCTAACGAAGGGCAGCAGAAAAGAACGACAGGCAAAGGCACGGAGAACGATGGCCAGCGTGCCAGGGTACCCAACTTGTATAAGGAGGCGGCAGGGGCAAGACCTATTGAGGACCAAGGATGCAAAGCACAAGCGATTAATGTAAGAGTGGCGGTCGACGAGCTGCGCCATGGCTCGCTGGCGATACGCTCCATTCAAAGACATAAACACAGAAAGTCGTAGAGATTCACACAACAAGACGACGACTCAGGGGCGCTACTGTGATGAAGGCGTCGCCCGAAGGTGGCGATGATGGAGACGAAGCAGAACGAAGTGTGGGTGACGACGAAAATCCATGGGAGAAGGCGACGCCACGGGATGGAATCCCGAAGCACCAAGCGTATGCGGCACTTCTGCGGCACGATGGAACAAAAACAAAAAAAATAAAGACAACATTATTAGTTGGCAAACAGGCGAACCAGGAAAACGCGGGGAACTCGGTGTCCAAGTGTCCCGAGGCAAACATCACCGACGAAACTTGGGGAACTCTTTTTCCAAGTGTTCAGCGGCAGATAACACCGACGAAACTTTGGAGGGAGCTTGTTGAGAGAACCAAAGACCAACAAAAAAAAAAACGAAGCAAAGGCGAGGGAGAACGGACATCCAGGTCGCGGCAGTTCACTGATTCAGATCAATGCAGGCAACAAGGAAGAAGGATCACTCGACACTGCGTGTCTCGAGGCGGCGTTGCCCCAGCGTCCAAAACAAAATAAGCCAACGAGAGAAAAGAGAAGAGACAGAAAAACAACNCACCGACGAAACTTTGGAGGGAGCTTGTTGAGAGAACCAAAGACCAACAAAAAAAAAAACGAAGCAAAGGCGAGGGAGAACGGACATCCAGGTCGCGGCAGTTCACTGATTCAGATCAATGCAGGCAACAAGGAAGAAGGATCACTCGACACTGCGTGTCTCGAGGCGGCGTTGCCCCAGCGTCCAAAACAAAATAAGCCAACGAGAGAAAAGAGAAGAGACAGAAAAACAACCAAAACAAAATAAAACAAAACGGAAGGTGACAGAAAAAAAAACAAAAGCAAAAAGTCGGCGAGAAGGATGGCAAAAAATACCAAAATAGGCCAATTGGTATATGAAAACGACGACGCTAAGAGGAAATGGTGGGAACAGCCGACGGTAAGGAGTCAGCAAGGAGCGGAGTGCGACCACGGTTGTCGCCCAGAGGGCGCGAACGATGTTTCTCTAAACACCATGATCCACAGACGGCGTCCAAGGCGGTGGAGTAGAGATGCGCAGGCAGAGGCAGCACGCCTGGGCCCGGGTCATCCAAAAATCGAACGATGTACGAGCCGCCCTGATGAGCACCAATACGTCCGGTCTACCACAATTCATCACGGGCTTTGTACCACAGCCGCGGNCCACAGTCGCGCGCCAACAGGGAGGGGCGAAGTGCTGAAACGGCGAAGCCAAGTCGCATTAAGCACAAGATCAGCCCCAGGAGGCAAATAGCGTTCTCCACGATTCCGGGCTAGCTCCCGCTGTGCCGCGCGAGTCCGAGCCACTCGATATGTACGGTTACCCTGCTTGCTTTGGCAGGCCTCCGGGGACCAGTACAAGAGGATGTGTCGACGGAATAGATCAAGATCGGATTCCCGTTCCCATGAAGGAGTGGTCAGGCCTACCCAATGCGTCTGGTACAGGACAGCGAGAACGCCGCTACGGCCCCGCTTCAGTTGATGTCCCGAGATGTAGTCGACCTCGAGGCGCCCGACAGGCACCGACACATCATCGTGGAAAGGTGGACATTTATCTCCGAAAGAGTTCAGAACATTACGCGAAAGCTCGGCGGGCAGAGATTGCGGCAAGTCGTCCGTCTCGTCCGGATTGAGACAGGGCTTGCAACGAAGGACAGACACGCGACAACGAGCTGCCGGGCCGGAAAGATCGGAAGGCAGGTCCAGGTAGAGGAGTTTACGCGCCAACGGGCGGCCGTCCGGAGTGGCGTCGGCAGAGGTGGGACCCACCGCAAGAACTTTGTAGGGCCCCGTCCAGGAAAGTGCGAGTTTGGCCTTGAGCACCTGTTGGTCCCTGTCCTTCTGCACACCCTGTCGAATCGTAGCAGCGTGTAGTACACCCAAGCCCACCCGCCAACGGTAAACTGAGGGAGCTTGTGAATGGCGTCCAGCAGGGATGAGTTTCGGCGTTCGACTCGCGAAATCTTCAGCGCGTTGTATTCACGGACAAGTTCGTAGGCCCGGCGCTGGCGATCGACAGCCAGGTTGCAATACTCGAGTTGATCGCGGGCCAAGCTTTGATGACCACCCACCGTGTGACNCCGCCAACGGTAAACTGAGGGAGCTTGTGAATGGCGTCCAGCAGGGATGAGTTTCGGCGTTCGACTCGCGAAATCTTCAGCGCGTTGTATTCACGGACAAGTTCGTAGGCCCGGCGCTGGCGATCGACAGCCAGGTTGCAATACTCGAGTTGATCGCGGGCCAAGCTTTGATGACCACCCACCGTGTGACGATCGAAGACCGAAAGCGGGAGTCGCGGGATGCGTTCGATGTGGATCTCGTTTGGCGCTAATCCAGTAGACTGGTTCACGGGATTGTTGTAGGCAAACTCAACGCGCGGGAGATGTATGTCCCAATCGTGTTGCTGTTCGTTGACGGCCACCGCAAGCATCTGGGCCATCGTGTGGTTGACGAGTTCCATGCCGCCGTTGGTCTGTGGGTGGTAGGAGCTGGTCGTGACCTTCTTGATCTTCATCACCTCGTAGATTGCCATGGAGAGCTTTGAGCAGAAATGCAGTTCGTTGTCCGACAATAACGTAGTCGGACATCCCCACTTGGTCATATATTGGTTGACGAAGATGTGAGCCGTCCCTCTCGCCGTAAATTCCGCCGCTGTAACTGCGAACATGTCGGCTCTCCGACTGAAACGGTCTGTGAACAACAAAATGTAGGAGTTGCCCTTGGCAGTCACTGGCAGAGGTCCGAAGAAGTCGACGCCGAAGACCGTACCAGGCCCCTGTGGCAATGGCAGAGCGATCACGGGCCACCGAGCAGTCTGACGTGAAGTCTTGCGAGCTTGACACACCAAACACGCCCGAAGCCACCAGCGCACGGAACGATCCAAACCAATCCACCAGTAGAAGCGCTCGAGCAGACGCTGTGTACGATGGACGCCGAGATGGAATGACGCGGCGGTATGGCATGCATGAAGGACCCACGGACGCATCGGCATTGGCACGTAGACACGGGGCACGCCAGTATCCGGCAGACGAGTGGTCCTGCCGCCAGAGCGCCCAATCGGCGACGTCGCCGATTTATGTACGAGGAGGGTGATGTTGTCATCGGTCGTGTGCAGTCTGGTTTTCGCCGCCAACACAAACACATAATCTAATCGAGGGGAGCGAAGAGGAGTACAGAGAGTGAGCAAGCCCGGAGGGGGTGGGAAGGGGAAACCGTGAGACAAAAAGCGCATAGCCACCACACACTCGCTCTCCCGCTGCTGTTCCCTAGCCCAGTCCACAGTGCTGAAACTCTGAACACAAGCCCGCAAGTGGGAGGTGTCCAAATCAGAAGATTCCGAAAAGAAATCAGGCGATCCAACGGAAGAGGCGGAAGAAGGCGAAGCCTCAGCGACTGGGGCAGCCGCAGTCCGTGGTGATGTCCGCGAAGGGGACATCGTGAGTGGCGAAGTCCCGGGCGAAACCTGTAGAGAAGGCGAAGTCGGGGATGCAGGGCGCGCCGCTGACGGCCAAGACACCGGTGGCGCAAGAGCAGTCGACGAAAACGCCGATGCCGGCGTTGCGGATGGCGGCAGCAGACGCGCGGCGGTCCGGGTGGTCTTGTTTGTCGAGCGGGACCTGCTTGAGCGACGGGCAGGCGACGATGTCCCAGGGACGATGGTAGCCCGCGGCTGGCGTCCGAAAAAGCGGGACCGGTGACGGTGCCTCCGGAAACAGCGGTAGTTTCGGCCCGAGTCCGTGAAGAAATGAGCGGTCCCTGCTCCGGAAGCAAAGACAAAACGTGCACATATCTAGTCGCCAAGGACGCGACAGGAGACATCACGCGGGACGCATCGGAAGTCAATGAGGAAGCAGGACCTGAAGATGCGAGAATAGGCGAGACGATGAAGACCCCCAGGAACCGCCGAGAATTTTCGCAGGCAATCGTTGAGTCCGTCAGAACATCCAACCGACGCGGGTGATGTCGGGCGAAAATCCCCAAAATCGGAGGGCTGCAACGCTGGGGGCGAAAAGACTCCTGCCGTGCAAGGAAGGCGGAGCCCACCCAAACCGACTTCCGGTGTAGACAACGAGTAACAGTTGCGCCCGCAAGCCCAAATGAGGAAAACACCCGCTTGATCGACACCATCAATGCAGTCGGGGCCGGTTTTGTCCGTGTCTTGTGCTGGTAAAGGCAACCGCGAAAGAAAATCCGCGTTGCCGTTTGCCGAACCTTTCCGATATTTCAGGGTGTAGGTGAAGTTGGACAGGAATTCGAGCCATCGTTGCACCCTAGCGTTGTGTTCCCTAACCTTGCCAATGCTCTCCAAGGCTTTGTGGTCCGAATAGATGATGAATTTGGTCGACCACAGATAACCACGAAGGCGTTTGATGGCCCAAAAAATCCCACCAGCCTCCACATCCAAAACGGTCCAGTTAAGCTCCAAGAGTAGCGCGGCTGATGTACACGATGGGTCGCACCGAGCCATCGAGCTGTTCTTGTTCCAGGGAGGCGCCAAAACCGTCGATACACGCGTCGGAACACAAACGAAGAGGACAGCTGTTGTCCTCGATTGCTGCTCAATCCGGAAAGACCAAAATCGGGGGGCGAGTGAGTTTGCTTAACAACGGTTTGATAACCTTGACCATGCCCGGGGTGTACTTGAAGGGGACGCCTTGTTTGACAAGAGAGTTGAGAGGCCGCACCTTGATGGCGAGACTCTTGAGGAATATCCGGTAGTAACTGAGTCCACCGAGAAGGCTCCGAAGCTGCTTAACATTCGTCGGCGGCGGCATGTGCGTGAGCGCCCTAACCTTGACGCCATCAGGGCTAACACCTGCCGGAGAGATGGTGTGACCGAGAAAGTTGGCGTGCGTGGCGCCGACGCGAGCCCTCCCTGGAGACAGTTTGAGGTTGTACTGTCGCAGTCGTTTGAAGAACTCGATCAAGTTCATCACGTGTCCCAGAGGTTCCTGATCGAAACAGATGACATCGTCCAGATAAGCAAGCTCACGCTCCTGACCGTGCACTACTCTGTTGATGACCTCGACGAACCAAGACGGACTTGCGTTGGCGCCCTGCGGCATCCGAAGCCATTCGAACAACTGCGTGGGAGTGCAAAAGGCGGTGAGCGGGACAGTGTCTTCATCACAAACGATCTGGTGGAAAGCCGAGTTGAGGTCGAAGATGGAGAACACTTTCCCGGTGTACAGAGAATCCAAGATACCGTCCACTCGAGGGAGAGGTTGTCCATCCAAATCTACCAGAGCGTTGAGACATTTGTAGTTGACGGTGATGCGAACAGATCCGTCCTTCTTGGGGATGACAACTAAAGGAGAAGCCCACGGAGATGTGGAATGTTGAATGAGCCCTGCCGCCAAATACTGGTCCAAAACGGCATCCACTTTCTTTTGCATCAACGGGTTGATACGATACGGGCGTGATGCAACGGGTTTCGTCCCTGCTGGGACAGAAAGCGTGAACGGCATTATGGTGCAGCAACCAAAATCGGTTTTCGAAGTAGAGAACACGTCAAATTACTCGACAAGGGCGTCGACCAAACGATCAATAGCCTCCGGTGCCCATCCCGGATTGTGTAAATCGAAAGCGATGTCGTGCATATGTGCGGGCAGCCTAGCCCACAAGAGCATGAAGCTAGAGCGCTGTGCCTCAGAGAAGCGGTCGAGTAGTTCTTGTGGACGCGGCTTCGGAGGAGGCGGGGCGGAGGCAAACGGCGTTGACCCGAGGTGGTGATGTAGATGTTGTGGGGCCGGTAGGAATCGAAGATGGTGCCGCCTTCAGGGGTTCCACCGGTACTCGTAGTAGCGGCGCGGCAGACACTCCAATTACGTCTCCCGGCTCGAGCTCGGCACAACCTGCAAGGGGAATACGCTGGAGACCATTGGAAACGAACTCATCTGGGGACGAAAGCGCACCCACTTCGGGTTTGAACAATACCAGGTACTCTCCAATCAGCGCAGGCATGCCAGAAGAACGAACGAGGTCCACCTCAACGAGTGCAGGCTCCGGCCCCAAAGAAATTCCCGAGCTCCCTGCATATTTAAGGTGAAACGAGGAGGTAGGAGCGTCGTCGTGTGTAGCGTAAACGCAAGCGCCAGCTGTAAAACGCGGAGAGAGCGTGAGCTCGCCCATAACCCGGCCGTCCGGTCCAGGGTGGGGGAGGGTGGTGAACACGCGAGAGTTGAAGCGCATCCAGCTATCACGACCCAGAAGCACGGCGTGCCCCATGGCGGCGTCTGGAACAACACAGGCCCAGACCGCCAAGGAAGCGGTAGCTCTATCTCCATGGAGAAAATTAACGGTGAGACGAATCGACCGGGTGGTCACAAGGGCGGGTCCATCACCAAACCCACCCCAACGACGAGAGGGCGAAACACGAACGCTGCCAGCTGTCAGGGCTCCGGCAGCTATCATGGCGGTGACCACGGAGTCGGAAACGAAGGATGCAGGAGACCCAGAGTCCAGAAGCGCCACTCGCGCGAGTTGAGAAGTGGCTGTAGGTCCTCCATGCAGCAGGGGCCGGGTGGTGTATGAGTCCGAGTCCAACAGGAGAGTGCCGCCGACCAGATGGGGCCCATGTTCGAGAAGAGGAGGCTGGTCTGCACAAGCGGAGGTCGATGCCACCAGATGAACGCCAGGAGCATGGTCCCCCGGAGCGTCCAAACGTAGCCAAGCTGGGTCTTCGCCCGGGTCCTTCCGCAGCGAAGAACCTGTAGCAATAGCAACCTCATGAATGCGTCGATGGCGATGGAGAGGAGGCTGCAAAATGGGAGGCGTGGGAGAATTGGAAGCGGGGAAATCTTCGCCAGACAGGGGATGATCACGCAAAAGGCGTCGAACTTCCATCAAAGCTTTTCCCAACAAGTGTTTACCGCTAGCCGCCCACTTGGATGAAACGCTAGCATCTGGAAAGCATGCAGACATGCCGATTCCCCAAACACGATCGAAGGGGCTGGCTTCTGCAAGGAGGCAGGTACACGCCTCCAGTAGATGATTCTCCATGTCATGGTTTTGAGCAAATTTGGCGTACGACCCCGTAAGCACGATCTCTTCACGACGACGCTCCCATTCAGCATAGTCGAAAGGACGCACATTTCGACCCAAAAACCTGTGTGTCTTAGGATCTGTTGCAGCCATAATTTTGTCATACGACGCCAAATCTCCAAATAACTTCGCTTTTTCAGACATCATAAATTACTCACCACATGAATAACGTACCCCCAGTACGTCAAAAGCCGAAGGAGGCTTTTGCGAAAACGCAGACGGAGGTTTCCAGAAAAGAAGGACGTCATCCGAAGCGTACTCGCACTTGTCATCAAACGGCGGAGCCGGCGCAGGGCGAAGGGGCAAAGAGCGGGCACCAGGCACAGGCGGGGGTGGACCAGGCGGAAGGGTCCTCTTCTTCGACGGGGAGGACCCAGAAAGCGAGGCAGGAGCGGGCGAAGTCGCAACGCTCCGTGATCCGGAGGGCGGCCTTAGGGCGGCGGCTCCTGCGGGGTCAATATTAGCGGAGGCCATTCGGCTATTATGGACCCGTTCGTTCGGAGAAGTCATTCCTGCAACAGAAGGATGTTTGATCATTGACGCAGGCCGCGCTTGACTACTCCCCCTTGACAAAAGAGCCGAACCTTCCACAGAATGGTGGGCACTACCATCCGATCCCGATGGCGGTGGTGCAGTCAGCACGTGGTGGGCAGCAGAGGAAGACGCATTCGTATCAGGTGCTGTCACACGGGGGCAGCGGACGGTCGAAGACAACGAAAGCTGCGAAAGAGAAGGAGGATCGACGGGGTTCCCGACGAGTGTAGAAGAAGGCTCGTGTGCGATCCGAGAAGAGGCCCGGCTGACAACACCAGGAGAGTCTTGACGAATAGTAGAAGACGAGGTTCTTGTTCCTTCTGTAACCCGAGACGACGAGGTGAGCAGGGATGGACCGCTCGACGTCTTACCTCCCTGTCGCCCACACCACAAAGGTACTGCCGAAATGGGTCTGTCATGTCCATTACCAGCAGGCAATGAGGCGGACGACGAGGAGGCGGGCCGAAAAACTAGATGTGATTTGGGAGCGTGGGGAGTATCCAAAGAAATAGGTGTTCACGAACATCTTGGGAGACTCCAAAAG
>CACKRE030005056.1:77384-89212 GCA_902602495.3 Ectocarpus sp. CCAP 1310/34 | reverse complement strand
CTATTCCTCATCATCGTCCTTCGCGCCGCCGCCGGCACCGCCCTTGGCACTGCTGCGAGTCTTCGTCCCGGCCATTCCCACCTTGGCCCGCTTCGCTGGGGCGGCGGCGGCAGGGGCATTGGTGTCGGCGACGGTGGAGGGGCTACCTTTGGAGCCGCCATCCTCGGCTCCGCCGCCAGTCATGCCCCCCCTTTTTCCTCCCTTTCCGCCGGCCTTCCGTGGCGCCACATGCGCGAACTTGCAGTCTTTCCCCCACCGACATGTACCGTCTCTCTGGAACTGGTAGCACGGCCCCTGGTCCTTGGCCTTGCTGCCCTTCGCTTGTTTGTGCTTCTGAGAGGAAGAAAGCACAGGCAGATCTACATGTATATTTCGGGGAAACGTTCCAGCTGGGGGGCTGTTACGCATTGACATTGGTATTGATGTGGTTTTGTGCCAAAACCAGGAAGAGGAGGGAGGCACAGGTTTGTATGTTTCGGCGAATTGTTGCGTCTGTTTTTTTATCCTTTCTTGGGCAACAGCTGAGGCATCGATTCGCATGTGAGCGCTGTTAAGGATTAGATCCTTGGACGCCATATTGTAGGAGGGGGTTGACATGTTTTGACGGTAATACTTGGGGTCCCCGTGCTTTTCGAATGCTCGTTTTGAGTGGTCAAGAAGTTGAAACCTCGTTTTGTTCCAGGATGTTGTGTCAACTCTTTTGAAGCTGTTTTTCCGGATTTCGACGTCGTCACCGTTTGGACGCTTTTCGGATGTAGCGCAGATGCGTGTTGGTTACTCTTCTGAGGATGGTTCTTTTGTTGACATGTGAGACTATGTCCAGAGGCGAATACATTGGGTTCGTGGATAAATTGATGGAGATGCTTTGAATAAAATACAATTAGCTAGTTTTTGTAGGAGTTATTCTCAGTAATCTGTTATTCTTGTGTCTGTTGGATGAATATTCACGAAGGCCTTCCACATCGTATATTATCAAGCAGGGGGGTTGTGTGGGGTACTTGGATACAAGGTCCGATCTGGAGAGTAGATGTGTGGGGGGGGTATGCTATCGGGGGTCCAAGTGCGGGGCCCCTCGAGTGAGAGCTTTCGCATGTGTTCCAGATGCGTTCATCGTCTACTGTGACTGTTGCAAGGAGGACGGGCGTGTGAATATCAAGGTTCATGGCATCTGCATCGGTCCTGGCTTGACTTAGTCCCCAGATATACTCCATACTACCGTGGGTGGGCACGGTAGCCTCCGTGGGTAGGCACGGGGGCCAGATACATTTTTTTGGGGAAGGGGCGCAAACTAGTAAATTGTTACTACATATTCTTGCACAAGTCAGGAGAGAAGCAGGGTCGTTCCCTCCCTCAAGCCAATCAGGGGACACCCCGCCAGGGTTGGACACCTCCCCAATTTATCGACAGGGCAGGCGCAAGGTCAATTTCGCTGCAGGGCCGCTACAGGAAACCCATCGGGGAAAAGCCCAAAACTAACTGCTGCTGTCGTCGTGAAATTTTTTCCGTCGGCGGCGGTAAGCTCCGGCCATACATAGTGTTTTCCTCACCGATGGGGGGGAGAGCGTCATCATCCCCGGCGTGATGGTAAAATCTCAGGCCACGGTGCAACCTGACGGTGGTGACCAAAACTCCAAGAACATAAAATACCTACCCTGCAGAACGCTACCGTCAACAGCAGACGTGGGTGTGAACGAGCATAAGCCCGCGCTCATGAAAAAATAATGATACTTGGAACTGATACCACCATACCTCTAGCAACACTTAGAGTTGATAGTTGGTACGAGTATGAACACCGCGATGGAGTCACCACCAGGTAAGATCGTGTGGGAGAGGAGAATGGTCGACACCTTGGTGTAGGGCTTCGAGGTAGGAATACCCAACGCCAAGAACAACAATTGTTGTTATTTATTGGTCAATAAGGAACAATTACGTATGGCATTTGTATGCGTACACCTTTTATAGAGTACAACGTGTCTGTGACCGCGGGAATCGACTGGTCAAGTGTTTGATCAGTACAGACAGATGAAGGTACTGGATAGATATCGGAACGGTTTTAAACATGAAGACAGCAACAACAACAACAACAACCACACGACAATATCAAAGGAAAAGGGGGTATATAGATCTACAGCTATGCAAACCTTGAGTTGAAGGACCTTCACCGTACCCTAGCCCAAGACGTTCCGACAGCATGTACAGGAGTCCCATGCTACCTTCATCCTGCGTGACCCAGGCAGACACGCCAAGTTAAGATGTAGTAGGCAGACTGCTCTATCGTCCCGTTCAGAATGGCGCCAGATTACATGGGACGAAAAATACACACAACATTCAACTACAATGGTCAGACGGTTGGGTATTTATCCCAAAAAAGTCGGGCCGTGGCCAAGCCAGTTCTATAGGGCGTATAGTAGAATTTTGAACAGGGCTGCTAAACACTGACTTGCCCACCTTCCGGCGCACATGTCCAACTCTGTCCATTTTTTCCGAACGAGCTTGAGAAAGATGACACCACGCCTCTGGACAGGTCAGAACTTCGTATTGCGCTGCAACACCTGGCCGCCCTCAACATGATCATGGTATAAGGCTGACCGGGTTCACCAACCACAGTATAACCATTTCGCAAACAAGTGGCTCGGAATTGAAGTTTTGGCTCTTCTTCTCGCTGCAATTCTGGCTCACTGACAACACCATCAAGTTTATCAGGCGACAAAGTCCACCTACCTCCTTGTTCAGTGAGTATTGTCCTTTTGAGTCACCCCCAACCTTCCATACCCTTGCTGTAGTTCAAGCTCACGTAAAGCAGGATGTCACGGAGGCTAACAACCTTCTTCTCAACGCGGTGGTCAACGTCGAAAAGAGGGACGAGGTGAGCGACATCATCAATGCCGAAGCCATCGCACAAAAGCACGTTTTTTTCCCTTTCCTAGACTACAATTGGTTCTGAACAGCGTAAACACGGGGATCCCTTCTGTGCAAGGCTGTGCTGCTAGTAGCCTAGAGAATCTTGTGAGTGGTTGCTTCTTCTCATGGAATTGCAAACACTTCGCATAGAACGACAACAATTAAGCAACCGTGCACGTATCACTCTTGGTTCTTCGTCTGCCAAGCAAGGCGGCCAGAAAATGCAGGAAATTCACACCCTTCCTAAATCACTCAATACTTGAGCCCGACCTCTCGGATTCTTCTTCACAAGGATAAAGAGGCCTGTGATAGAATCATCGTCTGTACATCATGAGATTGCCGTGTGCCCAGGGCTGCTTCCTCGATTGATTTTTTTAGGCTGGCAACAAGAAGCGGTTTGAAACGATAGTGACAGTACAGCAGTATTCGTTATGAAGAATATTAGCGAAATGGCTTGCACGCAATACTCTCCGGTGTAAGTGCAGCTTTTATTTGCTCAGTGGTATATATTTGTGATCGCCCACGGCTACATGCTGTTTGACGTCCCTGTCGCTGCCGTTGATATCAACTGACCCTTTTTTCAGGTCCGGGGTACACCTGAGATAACGTCGAATCTTATCGTTGACATTCAGAGTGACGAGACCACATCAGGGTGGGCGAACCTCACCGCGTGCATCAGCGAGGTAAGTGAGAGGTTTACTCTTCGGAAATCGAAACAGCGGACGCGTTGTTGTGGCAGAAATGCTTGTATCGCGCAATCCTTCTGATTGACTAGAATAGAGTCCAAAGAGATGCTTGCAAGGCCCCTGCGTCCGTGTCCTCCTGTCATGATGGCCAATGTCAGCTACTGCCACTTGTTCTATATTTTACTTGTCTCCTGTCAACCGTAGCACCTTGCTACCGATGCACCCTGCTACCCGTGGTGTTGCAGTTACCAGAATTCGAATCGGCTGAAACTGTGGAGGGATTTCGGTGAAAGACCAAGGGCACCACAGGGACGGTGAGGAAAGCCATCACCTGTATACAATCTGTTCATTCCAAAACGTAGCTCAATTCACCAAACACAGGCAAGGTACACGCTTCTTGAACCCCCGCCCCCTCCTTGGCCACCGCCACCTTTCGCTCGTTTAAAGAACAAACCAAGAACGCCCCTCTCTTATAAGTCAACCTGAGGCTCTCCTTCAGAAGGCGGCTGACTGATTGGACCAATTGGTTGCCGCTGAGCCTCTTACGTATCTGTTTCGTCTCTGTCGTGCTCACGTGCAACCTTCCTTGAATCTATCCATGTTTGTCTGCCAGGCGGTGAAGAGGGTCCGCCTGAAGACCCCCCCCCCCGCACGGCGGTCATCAACCTGAAACGCCACGCCTTCAACCCGGAGCTTGGGCGCGAACATGTGTTGGTGTGTGCACTGCACGTTGCTTCTGTAACGAAGCAATTGACGAACAACCCACACCACATGCAAAACGTTGGGGTACTATGCTTTTAAAGTAACGCGCTTTTTGTGTTTTCCGTCTTCAAACCACCCCCGGCCCTGAGGAGTCTTGACCGATTCCACGAAAACTCCTACACCAGGCCCTACCAGGAGAAGCTTGAGGGGGTGGTTCCCTTCCCGGTCCACGAGGTGGTGTACGTGCCCCGCCCCGCCCACGTGCCACGCTTGGCAGTTGCAACCCAGTGCCACACGGGGAGCTCCTCGACAACCGGTCACTGCCGGGCACTGGTGCGGACCTCCGCGACGAAGGGGTCCGAGTGGAACGTGTTTAACGATACCTCCGAGGCAACGGTGAACAGCACGGACGTTGGCAAAGAGGAGGCCTACGTGCTGGCGTACCGTAGGTTCGAGCGCCGCGACGTGCCTGCGTTCAACGGACTTGTGTGGGCGTACCCCGCGTACGGAACCGGTGTCGTCACCGGCGCGGAGGACGCGCTAAAACGTCGCAGTCGTCCCCGTTCGACTCTCCGACGGTCGCGTTTATTTGGTGACCGCGATTGAGGTGGTGCCACATCGTGCCCGCAGTAGAAGCGGTTTACCGCGAATTCCCGTAGAAATCGGAGGGAAGTTCAATATTTGTCTGTTTCGATGTATGTCCGCATTTTACCGGCGGTCTCTTCTCCCTGGAGCTCGAGAGTAACATTGGTGGATTATGGAGGATATAAAAGTATGTAATCTGAAATTTGAATATTCGACACCTTTGCAGGTAGTTGGCGATGAATATGAAGGTATCTTGTCGGATTTGAAGGATGCACGAATATTTTTTGGGGTTGGGGATTTGTTCCTTGTTGCCATCTTGCCTGGCGATTCGTGAGGAAGGTTTTGTGGGGGTGCTGTTAAGTGATCTACGGGGCCTGCGGGGGCTCCATGGATGTTTTTCGTGGGAGTGATTGACACGAGGCGCGAGGCTTTTTTCGTCTCGACTATGTCTCTGTGTCGTTGGACAGAGTAACGATTGAGAGGCATAGACGAGGCAAGAAAAACCTCACGCACCATGCCCACTACACCCACGAAGCATCCACGTACAGCCCCGACCCCGTATTTCAGTGGTATTGTGCCGATAACCTGAAAACAGGGTAGATTATGTTGTATACTATGCATATGAGCGTGATAACGGTCAGCATGCGGCCAAGCTGCTGGGCGAAGCCGGCGGAAAATGGCAAAAGAATCAAAAAGCTGGTGCTATGTGCATTATGTGCACTTCATGTTCTGACACAACGCGTGCAGGAGATTCAATCGCACGCGTTCCCGGGCACCTGTGTTATGGGAGTTGCGTCAATGGCGTACAACGAGTATGCAATCGACGGTCCACAGGCCGCCCATGAAATACTGTACCATGGAACCGTCACGGACCGTCACGGGGACCATCGGGTACGATACACAGTCAACGTGGATCACCCTGTCAAGGCAATCTCAGCATCCCAGCCTTTGTGCCCTGTGCCTACGGCCTTCCTTCCTTTGACATTTTGTTGGCATCGAGCAAGAAAGAGGGTCCCCGTGTGAAAGGGTATGGAAAACTCACGGCGCGCACATGCTTGCTACGCAACATCCGATATTATTGGATGAGGGTTCGCCCAAGAAGACTACATGTTCCTGGACAGACTACATGTTCCTGGACAAACTGTCCGCGTTCAGATCGTAGTTCCACCCCCATGTCTTCGCAAATGAAGGATGGATGTGGCTCTTATCTCCCATTGTTTTCGGCGCGCTGTGGCAAAACAACCGAAACAACGTATCTACAAGGGCGTGGACAAAACGGCCGTTACACCCTGATGACCTGTTCACGGTGATATTTCCGCCATGAGAACCAGCTTTATTCTTCCGTCTGGGTTCGTTCGACTATGTTGTGTGCTCGCTCGTTGCGACTGTGCTACATGGCACGGGCAATCAGCCACTCTTTATACGCTCACAGTCTTGGATGCTTCGGACGATTAATAGAGAAAGGAAGATATCTGGATGAATGTCGACAGGGCCACCAACACCAAACCGACCGGGCCAAGGAGCCGCACCTTGCCTCGATCGGCCGGGAAAATGTGGCAGCGGCAAACGGCACGACCGTGGAGAAAACTGCGACTTTCTGGAACGAATCGAAGTTGTGGTCTTCGACGGTGGCAGTGGGTTGGGCCTCCCGGCACCCCCAGCAACACGCAACACGAGGTAAAATGACCGGCGGAACCTCGAAATGATAGTAAGCAACAGGTCTGATATATAGGAGAAAGGTTTTGTTCCCCCTGGCAGTCATCACAGCGCACAAGACGGTGCCGACAGCACCGATAAGTTATTCTCTTTCTGCCACCGGTGCTAACATTTTTGCCACCAAATCACTACTCGTGCTAGCGTTTTGGTCTTCCACAGCATTTGGCATCAGCCAATGAGCAGGAAAAACACACGCGAGGGCGACAACAGCGGGGTACGAAGTATACTGGTGTCACACGGACAGTGCCCCCGGCACCTGGGAGGGCAAGAGTCATAAGCCCGGGGTTTTTTTTCTTCATCTATGCCTGGAAAGAAGCAAAAAAATTAAAAAAATAAAAACACACAACAAGCGTATCAAAGAGAAGGACTCCAACCCTCCCAACACCAGCACTCGGTTTCTGACAAGAATCATATACTTTCACATATTTAGCCCGTGTCCACTCTCGCAAAGGGTAGAAACGAAATAATCCCGCTAGCAGATCGATACCAACACCATCAATCCCCCTAGTGCTGGTTGTCAAAGCCGATCCATCGCTCCATAGCCAAGAGGTTGTCAAGAGCCAACGAGGCGTGCTAGGAAAACTCTCAAGAACGAAACCCCTCGCAAATTCCAGGGCCCTCCCTCCTCGTCACTGGCACTAGTAATCTCTTATGGGGCAATCGATCATCGAACCTCGACCAACGAAGGAGTTATGATACGCATCCGCCCACATATACGGTAGACTCTCGCTGCAGGAAAGTCTTCACCCCCGTGCCAAACAAGCATTTGACACAACGGCATTTCAGAGGGTTTTCTTGTCGAACGAAATGCTCCACGAAAGAAGAGAGAGTTTCTCGTCACAAATTCGCTCCACAGATGGAGAAAACGAAAGCCCACGGTCAACGCGAAACAGAAAACACTTAGCATCCTCCGAACACTACTGAGTGTCCTAAAAACAAGTTCCTCCCAGTCCTGCGACCTCGCTCGCCACAGCAAATACCCCTTCTGTCTTTGCAGCTGAATGTCCCAGGTGCAGCAAACACTCCGCCAGAGCGCTTTGGTACATGCTATACATGCCTGTGCGCGAGGAAGATAAAGAACACGCAAACACGAAAACGCGCACACGCCACCGCACACAAGTGCACACAAAGACAGGGCGTGGCAAACACGGCTCGATCTGTTCCGATTATTCTACCTCTCGTGTCTGTCGACTGCCCCCTACATCATAACCGAATAGTAGACCTTCGCATGAAAAAAAGCCTCTCGGCTGACCCCTGACACATCGCGACAGATTAATTAGTTGCAACCTGAATTATCACAATGGCATCGTCGAGCACACGCAGATGCATACCCCATCCCTTACAATTATCCTTTTCAGCAGCTGGGTGCATGATTCCCCAGAAAGTCTTCCATGTGGCAACAGGCCCCGCGCTTGATCGACGAACTCCTCCATGATCTCTCGCGGACCTCAACCATGCTCACAACCATGCAACGTGCTNNGGGGGGGGGGGGGGGGGGGGGGGGGGGGGGGGGGGGGGGGGGGGGGGGGGGGGGGGGGGGGGGGGGGCGGGGAATATGACACCGAGAAAGACAATACGGGGCAATTTGACCATTCGTGGGGCAGAGATTTTGGTTCAATGATCATTTCGACGTTCAAATGCTCGCAGGATAGAATGATGGTTGAATATGGGGCATGGATCTACGGAGATTATTGTTGGTAGATTGCCGGGGAACAGGGAGGTTCTTCTTGGATTCTTCGAAGATTCGATGAGTGATGGGAATTGTTTGACGGATGGATGTGGTTATGCACTCCTATCTGGTGGTGGGACTCCGGTTTCCACTCCCCGCTAATACAAGACTTTCTCATTTCGGCCTGCTGGCCGAGCTGCCGTTCTCCACAAAACTACAAGCCTTGACCTACCCGGATTACTCAACGTAGACAATCACAACTCCTATTCTGTGTGGTGCAACTTGTTACAGGACGTGATGAAAAATTACAACACGATCAACAGTTTTCTGCCCACTAGACACCACTCACAGCGCTCGCAAGGCACACCTGTCCAACACCATCTCCTGTAGCTTCACCCTCCCCTCGGCTCGCTTATTCCTCCCGCCTCGCCCCGCCGCCTTCCCTGTCGTGTGCGGTTTAATTTGGATCTCCTGCTGCTACTGTTGTTGCTGCTGCTGCTACTTTTCCCCTTCCCCAGAGTCGCCAAACCACCCGCACCCGCCAAAACCGCTTCGCCGGGGCCCTCCCTCCACTGCACATCATGTCGTCTGAAGCCCGTCGCATCGACGTGAAGGTTCTTCCGCTGATCCGGCACCTCCGAGCGCGTGGCAATTTTCCTTGAAGACGGTAGGGGCGGCGCCGGCGGCCACTTGTTTTCCTCGACGGAGACGGACTTGAAGCCTGTTGAGTGCGGAGAGAGGGCTTCTTTCGGGAGGCCGGCGCCGTCGAACATCGATTTCGCAACGCCAATACTAAGGGAACCGTCGTAGTGCGGTGGCGGGGACACGACTGGCGAGGGCGGCCGTACTTCGGCATAATCTGGTGGTGGGGGATAATACGGTGGTGGGGCATACTTCGGTGGTGGGGGGGCATTAACCGGTGGTGGGAACACATTTGGCGAGGGCGGCCGTACTTTGGCAGGCGCCGTCTCCGTCCTTCGCCTATTGCTGGAGTCGCTAACGCCGCGTGTCACGGTATCAGAATCGAAGCCCTTTGTTTGCTGCGGAGCGATCATGTTGTCAGAGATCACTTTTGTTTGCTTGGCTGGAGTCGGACATGACGCCGACGGTGCCGATGGCGTACCCCTATGCCGGTTGGACCTCTGAGCAGGCGTCCCCTTTGGTTTAACCCTATCCGATGCATTAGACCGAGAGCGTCTTACCCGGAATACAACATGTTTATTTTCGCCGCCGCCCGTCGCCTTGCGCCCCGTCTCCGTCGATGAAGAAAGAGCCCCGAGCTTAGGTGGACTTGGTATTGAAGCGAGGTCGCTGCGGTTCGATGGACTAGGTATTGGAGTGCGTTCACAGATCCTCCGCGATGCAGCCGTCGCAGGAAAGAATACACCCTCGCGCGAAGACGGTGCACTCGAACAAGAAGTAGGCGCTGGATAACTCGGAGGAATGGCCAGGCGAGATTTACTGTTCGTTGCGGCTACGACGCGCGCTCCTTCCGCCACCTTGATGGAGCTGAAGCCTTTCGCGCGGAAAACCTTTTCGTTGAACACCTTCGGTCCTACGGCGCCCTCAGCGGCAGTGGCTACTGCTGTTGTTGATGGCGACACGGCGGGCGCTGGGCTCTTCATGATGCCCTGACACTCGAGTTGGCCGCCGCTGCTGCTACTGCTGACGCTGCTGCTGCTGCTGCTGCTGCTGCTGCTGCTGACGCTGCTGCTGCTGCTGCTGCTGACGCTGATGCTGATGCTGCTGTTGCTGATGCTGCTGCGGTTGCTGTTGCCCGGCATTTTGTTGCGGAGGCGATGGCTCATCTTGTTATATTGCCACCGTCTTGCCACCTCTTGCACTGGAAACTGAGCCCCGCGATCGTCCCGGCTGGGGGGACTGGACAGCAGGGGCAACGCTTTGCGGGAGTGCAACTTGAGCTTTCAAACTCTCCCCACGAAATTCGTAGAAGAAGCGTACAAAGATGGAGAGATGCACGGTCGGCAGTCGGAAGCGGTTGGACGAAAACCGCGGACCATGCAAACCAACTAACTGCGGTGAACTCGTTGCATCACTTGCAATGTGCTGTTGTTGTCGCTTGTGTTCTTCTGCATGAAGGGATTTTGCCTAGACGATCGCGTCTTGGAACAGGGAGTCCTTGCGTACTCCCCACCTGCTCTTGCCGTAACCACCTGCTCCCAACTGTTGCTCAAACTGCTCCTGTTCCCAATCGCCAATCGTCTCGCTTTCCATTCTTCTCGCCGCCCCCATGGCGGGACTGTCGGCGGGACTGTACGAAAAACAATCTACACACAGCAGTTGATTGCCACGCGTGCGTGAGGTGTGACGCGTGAGGTGTGAGGCGAGAGGAGAGAGGAGAAAGAACCAAGTGGGAGAGTACAGCAGTCAAGAACCCTGCTGTTCATCATCAAGAGCCGGCGTCGGTACCCATGCATCATACGACGACAATTGTTGGTGGAAGAAGAGGTGAGTGTTCGAAGAAATATATTTCTGCAGTTCGTCCGTGGTTGGTCGCCAGTTCTTGTTCTACTTTGCGATCAGCTGCTTGTGACGACGTGACGACACACACGCCCGCGCAGTATGTGCCTATGCGTACTCCTGCATTCTCAAATACTCGGGTTCCACTCCCTTCACAACGAGTAGCGAAGACGAGAGAGATGAGCCCCTACAGGTAAGGGTGGTTGGGTAGCTTGCGTAAAACGTGTCCTTCCGATCGCGTTCGATAGGACCTCTGAGGAACCAGGTGGTGCTTGGTGTGCCAAATGAACGGCTTGCGCGGAAGCCGCGAGAGAGCAGTGACGAAACCCGTGCGCCAAAGCCCCACGAAAGATTATGGTTGAATGACGATTGTTGAAGGTTCAGAGAGGAAGTTGAATACTGCTTGTAGTTGGATGGTACACACATGTGGGGTTGCAAAGCCTGTTTCTTTGTACAACAACAGCAGCAGCAGTGCGAAAGATAAGAGTTACTGACGTGAGTGCTCAGCGCGGTGCCGACACCGCGCATGCAACACCGAAACATAGGTTCGGATTTTTTTAGGATAATAATAGTAAGAACCCGCGCGAGATCAAACCTCGTTCGTCTGTAGCACAACTCCGAATCCTGCGTCTGCGTTATATCGTTGCTTAGCAATGACGTGTGTTCAATCGTGGAGGCTTGCTAGCGGTACTGTAGTTCTGATGAAAAGTGGGTAGAGGGCGGTGGTTCCTACGAGCGGACTATTAGTCGACGGAAGAGAGAGGGGCCGTCTACGTCGGAAAAAAATATATGCACCCACGGTTATCCACATAAACCATGCACCCATAACTTAGCGGTCCCGCCTGTACACTCCACGAGGGCATGAGGGCGCGGGTTCGAACGGACGACGGGCAGTACTCGGAATGGTTTGACGTCGGCCAAGGTCTCCGACAGGGGTGCAACCTGGCCCCGCTGCTGTTCAACTTGTTCTCTGCCGCGATGCGCATGGTCGCAGTGACCGAGTTCGACAAGGACCCCAAGGTGACGGCGGATATGATCAAGATCGCAACACGAGTGGAGTGCACGGGCAAGAGGGGCAGGTCGGCGGG
>CACKRE030005056.1:57082-73085 GCA_902602495.3 Ectocarpus sp. CCAP 1310/34 | reverse complement strand
CGTACAGCAGTGCCTCCACCGCCTCCGCCTGGAGCAGGCGGATCTTGAGTCGAAATAGCGCTTGCGGTCTGTCGAAGAGCTCCCGGCCATATCGCCTGAGGCACGCCCACGCTCCTCTGCTCCTGTAGTTGATCTCCCGGGTGAGGTCGCCATGTTCGTTGACGAGGCCACCGAGGTACCGGAACTCGGTCGTCTGGGCGTATTTCTGTCCCGCGGCCTCGATGGTCAGCGGTGGAGGAGGGGCGGGCTGTGATGCTGTAGTCGGCTTGTCCTTTGCGCGCATCAGGAGCGTCTCCGTCTTCTTCTCCGACACCTTTAGCCCGAACTCCCCGAACACCTCAACGATGATGGTCATCATTCTCGCCAGTCCTTCTGCAGACCTCGATACGACGCCGGCATCATCGGCATACAGCATCCCCCATACTGCCCTCCGTACTCGGTCAAGGGGTGTCTCCCCCCCCCCCCCCGCTTCCGTCTTCCCCTCCTCCACCGCCAGGCCCCGCAGAACAACATCATCCTCGCTGAATCGGATGACAACGACCTCGAGGACCTCGGCGAGCTGGTAGAAGTGGACGATAGGGGCCAGAGGGGCAGACGACAGAGTCCAATGATGGGAGAAAAAAGAAAAAAAACTTCACGAACACCGCATAACCACCCAAGAGCGACCTAGGTTTACTCCAAGGCCCACCAACCTAGCACCTAGCCACGCCAGGACCAACCTAGCACCTAGCCACGCAAATCAACCTAGATTTATCCCCTTCAACACCAACCTAGCCCTAATACAGGCGCAACAACCTAGAACTGAGCCACCCAGCGCCAACATAGCACCTCTCGGGTGGGTTTTTGGGTGGGGTCAGGGTTTTTAGACGGTTTCGTGCCCCTGCCAAAGCAGAGCATCTGGAGTTAAGAAGCACAACAAATGCCCCTAATCGAAAATTAACTAGACGCTGGCTGCAGGGACACGACTGCGTTGCTACGAAAGTCAAGTCAGCGACTCGAGCTTCGTAACGTTGTTCCCTTTTTTTCGCCTGCAGCTGGTATTTCCGGTCTGTCGTGAGCATGGGTGCACGGCTTATGTGCGCACCCACGGGGTGCATATAACTTTTGCTGTCTGCGTCCGCCACTGTGGTGGGTGTCATATTCTGATACGCGTCTTGGCTCTCAAACCTTTCCGAACGAACTTCTGAGCGACCCGACAGAGGTCAGACCTTAGACTAGACTAGACCATATTGTACGAAACGGTTTGTAACGTCAGGACCGTTCCCCGTCTGTAACAGTCTCCAGCATTCTACAATCTGGAGAGCTGAGCTCCTGTCCGAAGCTGCTGGTGTTGCCAGCAACCTGGGTAGACTATTATTATTAGGCCGAGTCATTCGTCGTGATAATTCGGGATTTTTTTTGGGGGGGGGTCCTTTTCTCAGCCCAAATAATTATTTGAGCGTCTTACGCGGAGGAATTTGGCCGATTCCAAACGCCCAAATTCCAAATCGCCGAATATTTCCTAGGATTCCAGCTGCCCCGTTGGAAAATAGGCCCATTTTCCAACTGGATCGGCTGATAATTCTAGCTTGGAATTGGGGGGGGGCAACCCCTGGTCACACCCTGATCGTGCCAGAACGAGGAACTACACCGTCTGCTTGCCGAACATAGGCCAGTATCATGAGGTAATGAACAAACCCTCTGCAGATATCTAAAATTCAGGGCGTTCTGCGTCGTGTTGGCCGCACACGAGCCGATAACGTCAACCCTGCCACATTGCTCTGCTGACGTTCTTGCCTTTGGGCGAAAAGAGCCGTTTTTGTGCCTGCTGCATGTGTGACCAGTCAAAACGCACGCCAGGGAGAGGCTTTACGCCGTCGACATCCACAAACTGCAGCCAATGGCGTGTGATCATATGCATACCCTCTGATCGCGTCCCAGAAACAGATCGTGTTGTCCAGTTTTGATTGCACACGGCCTGTAAACGTGAACCGAAGTGTGTCGCGGTGTTGACTTTTTGGACTTTTTTCTTGTTCCGCCGCGTGTTTGCTCCGTGTGTCACCCGCTACCGGTCCACGACGCATGCCAGAGAGAGGCTTTCGGCCGATGACATCCACAAACTAGAGCCAATGGCGTGTGGTCATACACAAACGCTCTGCTCGCGTCCCAGAAACAGAGCGTATTGTCCAGTTTTGATTGTACACGGCCTGTAAACGTGAACCGAAGTGTGTTGCGATGTTGACTTTTTTGGACGTTGCCATTTTTATTCTGGTTGATCCGAGCATGATCAATCCACAACGCATGCCACAGAGAGGCCTCTGGCTGACGACATCCACAAACTGCAGTCACTGGCGTGCGATTATACACATGCCCTCTGGAGGTGACCCAAAAATAGGGCACTCGGTGTCTTGTTCGTCGCACACGAGCCAAAACAGTGAACTGAAGCATGTTGTGACCCACAAAGACTTGAAGCGGCCCGATTTTTCCCCTGAGGAGAAAATCTGTCTCGAGGGACCATAAGGCCGTATATTAACGATGTTTCAAAAATCAAAATCGAAAAATCAAAATCAAAATCGAGATCTGATTGGCCGAATATCTGCTACCTACTGACGACGCCCGATTCATGGAAGTTCCTCTGTCTGGAAAGAAGTCCCCGGGGGACTTTTTTGATCAAAATCAAAATCAAAGAGGCATGAAGTTCAAGACTTCGAAGGCTTGGAGCCAGCCGCGAGGCCGCTGCAAAGCAAGTGTACGACACGACCTGCTGTACACTGCTCATAGAAGGGCTATCGGCACCCTACCACCGACGTCATGACCGTTATTTGTAGCCAGAAGACTCTGCTAGCCGGCAAGCCAAAAACCGGGCCGGCTTGTTGGGTGCTCGAGGAGAAAATGTCGATCGTGACAAGCGGTGAACGGACTGACGATCAGATCAGGGCTGCGCAGCTTTTTCGGGCTGTTCCGTGCGGGATAGGGTAGTTGCAACCTTTTTTCTCCACACCCACGATACCCCAAGGCATCTAACCTTGTACGAGAAAGATGGTGGGTAGAGCTACCTCCCGTCGTGTGTCATTGCTATATAGTGCTATTGCTTCCTCCTTCGAAGAGTTATCGCTGAAAAACTAAACTGTGAGCAGAAAATCGGCGCGAACTTGAACTAACCGCTCTCTGACGTGGATACTTCAGGGTCAACCAAAACTCTATACGCACGATATTCCACGGTAGCAGACCTTGGGCTTAAAAGATGGAGCAGAGAGGTACCTTCCGCCGCGTGGCGTTGCTGTTGCTGTTGCTTGCTCCTTCGGAAAGTTATCGGTGGATAACCAAAACCCGTGACGGCCCAAAACGCCAAACTTGAAGTGACCGCTCGCAACCGTTGGCATTTTTCCTTCAACACAACCTGTTTTTTCCGGCGCATTCGGCACCTCATGGCGCCAAACCTTGGCATAGCCCAACAACCCATGTCACCAGCTTCTTCCGGATACCAATCTTGAGGAAATTCGTAAGGTATTCGGCGAGGTATCGCCGAACACGTGAACAGAACAGCGCAAAACCCACCCTGGAAAAGTCACCGCTTGCTGCTGGCTCTTCCCCCGGCGCCAGGTCTTTTTGATTTTTTTGCCTCATCTGTCCCCTATCCTCGTTAACATTCACGACCCTCTTTTTTCAGTTTTCCACGATAACGCATTTTGATTTTGATTTTGTGCCCATTTGGATTTTGATTTTTGGCACTTCGTTAATACACGGCCTATTGGAAGGTTGTTTGGCAGATAATTTTTCCCTTGCAAACCACCCCCCCTCGACCGAGAGCAACAAAAATCTCCGAAATAATCACGACGTAAGACTCGACCTTTAGACTATTCTGTTTCCGTCTCGATTTTTCGTGGAGGAAGTAAAGCACCTCCGTGTTTCGAGACACGTACAGCAGTAGTGGCGAGATATTTCCTTGCCAGCAAAATCTAAGAATTTGCTGCCAAAGAAATCTAACACGGCCCCACCCGACTCGACCCGACCCAACTTGATTCCTTTGTTTGGAAAACAAGCAAGTACAAGAAGCTCAAGAAAACGCTAAAAGATGCCAAGGCCCTCAAGAAGATAATGGATGAATCCGTAGGATCCACTTCGAGCCCTGAGAAAAAAAAGGTACGTCATGAGATGATTCTCGGTGCTGTGCCGAAGGATTGTTTATTCGCTTCATCTGATATTTTATCTTTTTTCTCGGGCGTGCCTAACACTATAGACTATGGTATAGTCGTATCTGCTGAGGCGATGGCATCCAGATTTGGACCTCCTTCGCGAGAATTCAATTTATGAGAAAATACAGCAGGTAGAGGATACGCAGACCCTATCCCTATCCCTAACCCTAACCCTAACCCAACTTCCCCGATTGCAGCATCCAATGTGCATGTCCGACTTGTATATTTCCTTACACTGCTGCTGTAGAGAAACCCTTCGATGGCTACTGGAACGGACCCAAATTTACAGAAAGGAATAAAACGGATGTACATTATAGTACATTAAGGGAGGACAGACACACACCTTTCGAAAAACAAAGCATCCGCACCATAGAAAGGCTGCACATTCCCCACCTGGCATGATTCGAGCTTCGGTACTACGTAATCATTTACATTGTCCATTCTTGGCCGCAAACTTGATGCTAACAGACAGAGGAATCATAGTGTCGAGATTCGACAACCTGCCACAATGACAGCAAGCAGCGGCGGAACAAATGCGCCCAGCCCATCAAGATCAATACCTTCATGTGAAACCGCTACATTGAGATTGGGAGACGGGTCACAATCAGCCTGGTACAGCATATAGTACATAAAGGGAGGACAGACACACACCTTTCGAAAAACAAAGCATCCGCACCATAGAAAGGCTGCACATTCCCCACCTGGCATGATTCGAGCTTCGGTACTACGTAATCATTTACATTGTCCATTCTTGGCCGCAAACTTGATGCTAACAGACAGAGGAATCATAGTGTCGAGATTCGACAACCTGCCACAATGACAGCAAGCAGCGGCGGAACAAATGCGCCCAGCCCATCAAGATCAATACCTTCATGTGAAACCGCTACATTGAGATTGGGAGACGGGTCACAATCAGCCTGGTACAGCATGCTGTCGATTCTTCCAATCTAGATTGTTGCACCTTGTAACAACGAAAAGATTGAAGAAGAAGACGAAGAAGAATGTAACGTTGAATTGCTTGCTCAACAACGAAAAGGTAAACAAGACTAAGAGTATGGTGGCGTTTGATTGCTTACTCGAAAACGAAAAGGTGAAAAAGAAGATCAAGAAGTTGTCCACGAAGACCAAGTCCATGAATCTCGACGGCCACGCGGGTTCGTCCAGCTGGCGCATCCATGACTCCGGAGGGGAGTCGAGCGACCCGTGCTCTAGCCAGAGCTCCGACTCGGAGTGGGGAGGTTCTGACTGGGGGTCCGACTCTGATTCCAGTTCCGATGGATGTTGTTCGGATGGCGGGGGTCCCGACTATGGTTGAGGATCGGACTATTAGGGTCAGTTAGAGTATACGCAAGCCTATACATGGAGCCCTTTACCCTGGGTGAGCGTGTCTGTGTGTGCTTCCCGAATCTCAATCTCCTTTTCTTGAAATATGAGAGCATAGATAATGATGTGCCAGTGGAGTTCAGGAGCTCGGCCAACTGCGTTTGCGATGACGAGAGGGGAGGAAAAATGTAATCAATTAAACCGAGCAAAAAATATGGTGGTTCACTGGCGAGGTGGTGTGTTCCCGTATTGGACCACCGTTTGTGCCAATGGCCTCTGCAATCGTCAGCGCTCGGTCTCTCCAATGATGAGATTTACGGCATGTCAGAAGTTACGATAACGTAGCGAGCGCTCTCGAGTAAGTTCTGCCACGTGCAAAACGTCCACTTGACCTTGGATTATTTTGCATGCGGAGGATAAAGGCAGCAGAAGCCTCCGTCGAGGGAGGTGTTTAGTTTTTTCGCTAATCGATTGGGTGGCCCGGTGTGGGTTAGGAGATATTCAGGTTGTTAGCGGCTACAAGAGTCCGAGTAAATAGTACCGGTCTTCCAACATAAAACACAAGGTTGAGAAAAGGGTGTGGCTTGCCATCGGGGTGGTACCAACGTGGGGTCTGTCCCCGCTTCTTTTCTTCCGTGAGGCCAGTGTCGTTGGAGCATTATCCTTAGTGAATGTGGCCCCAGCCGCTATCGCGGACTGTCGTAGCTGTGTTTCATCGAAGAAGGCTCAGCCTCAAGCAGCAAGTACCGTAGGGGCCATTGAAAACGACTTATGCGAATATACATGCCATCTCGAGCGCCCAACGATTCCCCATGTCGTCTCCGCTCTTCGCTGCGACAACCACCATAGGATGTGCCCTCTATCAGAAACGCTACGTTAGGGAGAGGCTTAGCACCTTGCCCAGAGTGATCGATAGAGAGCTCTTGCTCTCGTATCCACCGATTTCTCCAGCGTGCTAAAATACGTCACGCACAAAGAGGAACGGTTTCTTGTTTGCCTCCAGTGTTGTCGTCCGGATACCCACATACAAGGTACACTGCGGCGTGGTAACATGCCCGGTTCCATGCCTGCTGCTGTACTACTCGGAAAGTAAAGCACCTCCGTTCTTGCCGTTTGAAGAGGTCTCGTTGGGGCCCTCCCCGAACGCCTCGCTCCAGAATAACCTCGAGCTCGAGCAACACCCCAGCATCGACTTCTGCGTCCACATGTATCTGTACTTCCTTCAGGCCCCGCTGATTCACATGCTTGCCGTTTCCTGCTTTCCTGCGGGAGGCCATTTCTTGTCTTGTACTTTAATCTTGTATTTTGAGAGAAGCTCGAGTTTTCAGTCTTACCATCGTAACCTCTTTTTAACTCTTTTTGAGAGCGAAACCGCCACTGCCCGCACCGAGTTATGCCTATAGCTTTTCGTCGCTCGTCGCTCGGTGCCTCGGAACCGATGCCACAAAGGCCTCACGTGCACCCTACCCCGCATCCTCTCCCCCATGGGTCATTGAGTAGATCGCAGCACTCAGTTGATCCTGTTCCTCGATGTCTGACTTAGTGAACCTCGAAAAAATATTGGTCGCCCTTAGCAAAAGCGCCCGTGAAATCATAGAGCACTCCGAACGGGCCAGAAACCGATAAAACCAGGCCTCCGGAGGTATGATCAACCGGAACTGACTAGGCTTCACTAAATTTTTCGTCGTGTTGGGTAGCGGGCGTGCTTTCCGTCAGAGGTTACGGAGAAAAGGTTGACTCAGAACCTTGATACAACATGTTAACCATGAAGGGCAGAAGGGGGATCGCCGTTCCACAAGCACATGCCAACATGATACACGAAACCCCCTAGATCTCCGTATATCCGTATCTAGTGCTGAGTACACTTTACACGTCGAAAGCCCTGCTTGCCACACCCGAAAGCAGCCGTGAAAGGCTGGACACATGCAAGAAACCTCTGCGACAGTCAACATGGATACCAAAACGGAATACACAAAAAACGGGGCTAAAAAGTACAGGAGCTCATACCGAACTTAGTGTTACCATCTGACCGTCTCTCCCCGCCTTGAACGTGTATCATAAATGGGGAGAAACCGTAGAGCACCTTGGCGCACCCAATATAGTTCTGTTGATATTTTTCTCTCGTCCATGTGATATCAAAATACATGCACACCGACAACAAAACCGATTTCGATCACAGCTAACTTGGGGACCAACCGCAGGGAGGGGTCTCCACACATGAACAAACGAGTAACGCCTTCCCCCCTCCCCGGATCAAAATGGTGGTCGAGTAGAATATTTTGTGCGGGTTCGAGAACCCTCACTCCGCGCAAGGGGGATGATCGCACCACGTTGGGTTAAGTTGGTCAAGCGCCCTCAAGGCAGTTACACAGAGTGATTACAACTGTCTCTAGAAGTAAAAGCACCAGAAGATAAGTACTTCGAAGGAAGACATTCGTAGGTGTCATCATGCAAGGAAGTAAGCACCAGATGTCGAAACCCTTAGCAGGATGCAGCGCACCCTCCATGCCACTCGCCGAATACCTCACAGCACTTCGCGCTTAGTAAGAACCATGTCCGGGGAGAACCTTCGAGTACTCCGTCCCGGCATTTAGGGAAAGAAGGTCAATGGTCTAACGACTACGGCATGCACGACTATGAGTACCCCCCCCCCCGGATAGAGAAACGCACCGCCGGAGAAAAAGACCAAGTAAAGTTGATGAGGCCACGCTGATTCGTTTACACAAACGGTTCATCGACGATCAAGACCGAAGACCTGAAAAAAAATCAGTCATCCTCCGCTTCCGAGGACGAAGACGAGCTGGACCCATTACCGCCGAGCCCAAACGAGTGGGCCATCTTCGTGAGCGATATATCAGGGTCCATTCCGAGAGATCCCAACATTCCCTTGATGGACTTATGTATGTGCATCATTGGTGTATAGTGTTCCGCCGCAAAAGTGTTGAGTTGAGTTGGGTTGGGTTAGGTTGGATCCACCATTCACCGCGCACGGGTTGCGTCCGCCAACGCACGCCGGCCGGGCGTTCCGTGGAATGCGTTCGCGTGTCCGTCCCAGCATGTGTCCCCCCGGGACGGCGGTGTGTAGAACAGGACAGATGAACCAAGTGACGAGGATGCGCACGGAAACATGAACGAAACGACGGCACGAGTTGGTCCCGGGAAAAAACACAATAAAAAATAGTCTTCCATGAGCTGTGTATGTTTACCGTAGCAGCTGTGGGTTCAGACTGTCATTTCAACGTGCGTGCTCATGCACTGGGCAAAACCTTGACGGGCCCCGAAAAAAACAGTCGAACGATAAAATGCCAACGGAGAAGTTTCTGCCTTAGGTTTCTCGCGCAGGTGCTGAAAAGAGTGCGATGGCCCACCCATTTCTCGCGACAGAGTAATATCCCGCGAGCCCAGGACGGCCACCTTTTCCGTAGTCGGCAGCACTCACGTCCATCATGTCGCCATCGTCATCCGAACTCAACGAGGAGCTCGATTCGCCACCGTCGCCCCCACCGATGTCGCCCATGATATCGCTCACGGCGTGGGAACCGCCGCCGGAGGAGGAGGAGCCGTGGGTAGTGCTGCCATACTTTTTCTTCTTCTTGTGCTTCTTGTACTGGCTGCGACGGAGTGGCACGGTCAACAAGGGGATGGGTTTTGTAAGTGGGGCCGTTTTCGACCGAGAGGGTGCGGCCGGCGAAGTTTAGGCTTGCACGCAATGTTTGGAGTGTGCTCGACTTCCATCGTGCACGGAGGGACAGCTGTAGAGGATTGCGTGCTGTTGCAAGCATAACCCATCTGTTATGTAGTGGTGTGTCTGTGTCGCATGTTTTTCCCACTGAACTACCCACCAGTCTACACAGCACCCGGGGTATGTGTATGGCTTATCGTGCTTTATTACCCTGTTTAGCACGGTTTTTAAGCCCCACCTTTCCTCCTGCGGCAATATCTTATGTTTTATTGGGAGGACTGTTCAGTTGTCTCTTTCCCTCGTCGACCGTGAAGTCGATCTCCTCGTTCATTCTCTCTAGATTTCCTCCACAACGATACTCGAGAACCTAGCAAAAACCCACTCGAAGACTGGTTGCGAAGTGCATCACGAAATTCTCACACCGGGTAGTTGCCGCCATCCCCAACTGCTGTAAATACTAGTTGAAGTTGTACTCACACCGGTAAGCGTTTCCGAATGGGGGATTTGGGGGGGGGGGGCGATAGAACAGAGAGAGAACCGGCCATTTTTATCCTGGTAGAGCCTCGCCGTCGATAGTTCGCGACATTTGACTACCGTAGGTCGCATGACGTAAGATACCACACCCCCTGGACGGATTTTCCAAGGTCGACTAGAATGTTCCACAATATACAGGATGCCAAAACCTAATGAAAGCTTTTCTGAAAGCTCTCGACGAGACGGATCCAATGCCACAATTTTCGGCACCGCCACTGATTTGAATGAACAATAGCCTAGTCCAGGGGGTGCGGTATCTCATGCAACCTATGGTAAATGAAAGATATGAGCAAAGCGCAACTCCGGAGTAGGTATGCTTCCTTCGGTATTTGGCGACACATTTGAAAAGGGGTACCGCAGACGCAACCACTCGCCGTCTTGGCGACACAACACACGGAGGAAGAGGGGCTTGAGGGAAAAAAAGCAACACTCCCGCTGATGCTGGTGCTGGTGCTGCTGTTCCTCTAGCTCCAATCACGACAGAGAGGCACAATAGTTTGACCAGAGCAGCCGTTACTGCTGGAGTGGTAGAAAAACAAGCATCAGCATCAACCCTCATTCATGTTAAGAGCGCGAGGCTATGTTCTCATGATCGCCAGACGCTCACATATCGTCGCCAGATGCTCACTTGCTCACAACAACAAGAGTCTGGCACACTCGGGCAATGACACAATAAATCACCGACATAGACTGCTAACTTCCTGCTACTGTTGTTTGTGGCATGGTAAAAATGACTGCAAGAGAAAGATACTCTTGCTTTCTTACCGTTGAGATTTACGAGGGTCTTAGCACTGCTGTGCACATCGCAAGCGGCAGCACACCGCCTACTTTGTAAAAAAGAGTACAAACATCGCCGACTTTTCCTTGGGCACCTTCTTGGGGATGTCAAGCGTCAAAGCCACGTGAAGCCAGTTGTGACGAGATTTCTCATGCAGTGCACATGTAACGGCAAGACGAGCAATATATCCTGAGGCCCAAGTAAAAACATCGCTGACTTTTCCTTGGGCACTTTCTTGGGGATGTCAACCGTCTCAGCCACATGAAGCCAGTTGTGACGAGATTTCTCATGCAATGCATATGTAACGGCAAGGCGAGCAATATATTCTGAGGCGCAAGTCGCTTTCATGAGCGCATGAGGAGCAACGAACCCCCGACCCCCAGATACGGCATGTATCTTTCCACCTACCTGTACGCCATCTTCACCGCCTTCATGGCATTTTTCTTGAGGCTTGCGTGCTTGTCAGCATGCTCGTCCTTCTTGGGCTTGGGGCTCTCAGCGGCGGCAGCACCAACGCCGTGAGACGTCTTCCCGGCGCCCAGCCCTTCTCCCATCACAGCTTCGCCGGGGACAGCTGCAGCAACCCCGGCGCCCGCAACGTCGCCTCCATGAGCAGGTGACATCCCGACTGGCACCGAAGATGTTGTCGCCACGGCATCAGCGACGGGCTCGCTACCAGTGGCTGGCGACGATGCAACCACTGTTGGAGCAGCAGTCTCGCTCACCGCAGTCGTCTCACCCTTGGCCACAGCCTCGGCCACATCGCCGCTGCTCACGGCAGGATCAACAGCCGACGATCCAGCTTCTGCCGCGCCCACGGCTACCGGCGGCGTGGTGTCTGCTGATGGGTCCATTGTTTTGCAAGGACGTTGACTATATATATATATAGCTAGACTATATCGTATTTACCCCCCCTCTCGCCTTTATCAGAGGTATTTGATATCGGAGCGTGCCCCGCTCAGCTGCTGCTGGATGCTTGTCTGAAAAAAGATTGTCAACCAACCTTTGGGGCTGCCAGCCGGTACGCCGGCACCGTAGAAGCCAACACGCCAGCACGTCAGCATGTCTTTGAAAGACATAAGACATTGTCTTATGTCATTCTATGAATGTATGAATGTGTACGTCGAAAGCGGAGATGATGGAGATCCGGCGGAAGAACTCTCGAAGTACAACCAAACTTCGGCCCTGGTGCAAGTGCAAATCTCGGCGACTCTGTCGTTTTCCTGGCGTCAATACCGTAGGGCAACGACGAGGCGATCCATCCCACACGCCAGCCACAAGGCAACGACCAACGAAATACTCGCGGGTCATCAGGTGAGAGCAGAGATAAAAATCTCGAGGGCAAAAGTCGACCCTTTTCAGACGTGCATACAGCAGTGGTCTGCTGCTTGCTGCTGCTGCCGCCGCTGCTCCAGTCTCCCAAGTGTTGTACTCGAAAAGTTTCTGGTGGAAATCAGGGGGCATGGAGATGCCTCCGCGCTTCTGCTGTCTGTCGGTTGGTCCCGGGATCCGTGCGAAGTTATCCACAAGAGGGCTTCCTCAAGTCCGTCAGACTGGGGCAGCGCCCGCAAGAGATTTGAACCAACTCCCGTACGTAGCGTCGTGAGGCATTTTTGCACATGCACAACATACATTTTCGTGGAGCCCCCGGCGGCAGGTGCAAAAATGAGTACGTACCCATGGCGTACCCGCCGTGATATTTCGCCTTTTTCGTACAAGGACCTGCTGTAGTATTCTTCATTTTGCTCCTCTCGAAGACGACACGTTGCAACTACAGCAGTGCGTGCCCAGCTTGATCGCCTTGTCGCGGAGCAACCAGCGTTGGGAGGCGAAAACTCCGCCTGCCATGTATGTACAAAAAATCTCTTGTGAGCTTTGGATATTGCTCCTCGTCGGGGATCTTCAGGGCCGCGCCAGGGTGCATGTCAACGCGCACCTGAGGATCCGTTTGCCCGTTGAAGCCGGATGTGGACCACACCTTACTTTGTGGTTCAGATGTAGTCATGGGACCTACGTATTTCCGTTTGAAAAGTAGCACAAGATCGTGGCCGTTTTGCGTCGTGGGTACGGAGGGTGTTTTTTCCGGCCGGACTGCAAGTTGTGATGTGAGGTGCGAGTTGAATCTCTGGTCTATATTATGCCGCCCCAAAAAGTAATTGCCTTGCATCAATCGCATCAACCGGCCCAAGTGTCCACTAGCAGGACGAGTTCCCTGACTGCTGCCCTTCTCACACTCATTGAGAGGTGTGCCACCCTTACGCCAGCAGTGCCTCCTACGACACCCACAGCGGTGTAGTCGGTGTCAGTGCGGCCCTCGAAGATTCGGCCTTGGTCTAATGGCAAGTTAAGCCTCGCTGGTGTTTCCCACCTTTCTCCACTTACATATGCGTACACCAGGTGCTTTCGGAGGAGACGGCCGCTGCCGGGGGCACGCCGTGCTGCAGGCGAGAAGACGACCTTAAGCCCGGCGGCCACGGCGGCTTGACAAAACATCGCTTTCTAGACCAACACAAACGGCTCAAGGTGCCAAAAGGCATGATGGCGATGGGCGTCCGCAGCAAGGACAGAGGGCCAACCAGCGGCGGTGCGTCCAGAGCAACCTCGACCACTTCAACAGCGAACAACAACAACGGCACTCATCAACAAGAAACGGCACCGAAGAGAAGCGCGGCCACCGAGTTCATCGGCGTCATTCGGGCCCTGCTCTGGCTCTCCCCATCTCCCCGCCACGCTGCTCCAGCTCCGGCGGCGGCGGCAGCACCGATGGCATCGGCGACCACCGCGGGAATGGCGGCGATTGCCCACGCCAACGAGGTGAAGATGGCGGAAATCGATGCCGACAAACCACGAAAGCGACGGCAGTGGCGACCACGGACGGCCTTGGATGTCAGCGGACACTCCTTCACCAAGCCGGTGCAGGTGAAACTGCTGATGTTGGTCTATGTAGTCGGGCAGAAAGGAGCCCTGCGGTTGATGTTTTGCTGGGAAGTGTGCTTGTGCGTAGTCGAAACGTCTTCGGTATGGTGGGCAGATGCGGCAGAGTACATGGCTGCTTGTCTTTGTTTCCATTTGTTGCGCATGCTTCCCCTGAACACGCACAGCTCTCTACTTGTTCGTGGTTTTTTTTGCGCTCTTTTGGCTTGGAGCTCCATCTCATTGGTTGAACGGTGGATATTCCGTAAGGTTCTTTCTATGGTTCTATTATAGTGTATGTTGGATGTGTGTACAGTACGCACAAGGGGATCTACACCCTGTTGTGCGCTGCTATGCTAATATCGATTCGTTTTTTAGTGTAGACTACAGGCAGCTGTCATCGCCGTTCTCTACTCGATCGGTAGCTCTTATGCATAATATGTATGTATGTATCTAGAGCTCACAACGAATGAGATTGTCTCGTACCTTGCAATGGCTCTCTCTTCGAATGTGTGTGTCGCCCTGCGTTCAACCTTTAGTGTGTACTCCTAGTTTTCAGGCGTACGGGCTTCTTCCACAGCAATAAGACCAAGGCATCGTCTCGCCCAAGCACGCGCGTTATTCGAAACAACAACAACAACATCAACAACAACAACAACAACAGCTAATGTTTATTGCTGCACACTTCGCACGCTCCCATAACTAACTGTGGTCAGCAAGTATCAGACTGAGCAGTCCCTAGATAAACTCTCAGCCTTGTCTTTGTTTTTTTGACACATCCCACCCGCCGCCTCCCGCCTTCGGCCGCCCCTCACGCCACCCAGGCAAAGATTGAACGCACCAAGTGCCTGCAACGGCAACCGGCGGCGGTGCCCGAGTCCTCCGATGTTTCAACCGCATCTTATTCCCCCGCGCTCGTATCCCAGAAGCCGACGTTTTGGGACTTCCAGGAGGGCCGCACGGAAGATGACACCCACCACCCGGGTGGTGGGCGCTGGTGGACGCAACGAGAAAGAGGAGAAGCAGTGTCAGACGAACACCCGTCGTCGCTGCGTTCAGTGCGCGCTTGCTCCTCCGCCTCGACGTTGCCTCCGTCTCCTGTGGGGGGCACCGCCGCCGCCGCCGCCGCCGGTCCCCCCGATGCTGCTCCTAACCAACCGCGATCGGAGCTACCTCCCCTCGCTCCCAAGAATGGGCGCAGGAATTATTGCAGCCGCAGGAGGTGTTCGCGGCAGTTACCGAGGAGCGTGTACGTCGTGTGAGGCTTGGTCGGGATTGTCGCTGAAGCTTTGGTTGTAGATGTGGTACGCATACAAAATATAGTGGAAATCGACGTTAGTCGGCGTTATCGTTGTTTTTTTCCTTCCACCATCGGCTTGGATGACGGTGCCGTTCCTAAGATACACTACTATTACTACTATACAATATTCAGGAGCACAGTCAGAAGTTGTTTTTCGTATCGGTCGCTTCATTTTTTGTTGCATTTTTGCAGTACCCGCTTAGTTCTTTTGTGGTTCGACTCGTTGTGTGAGCTTGGCAAGGTTCCGTCACTTCGACAGTTCATTGCTCGTGGGGGCAGTACGTCAGTGCAAGCAGACAGTCAGTCCAGTCTGCCTGTAGTGAGATGGGGGTTAGAGGCACGCGAGGCACCTGGCTGGCCTGATCGCGTTCCGACCATTCACTAATTATTTTTATACTCCTCTTACCTTTGCCATGTGTAATGTTTGTGTGTGTGCGTGCTTATAACCAGATACAAACCCGGAAACTTCCCCTCTCCTTGTGGCTCCACATGTCGGGGAAATATAATAGAGTAAACCAGGGTATTAACGAACACCCCCCCTTTAACGAACACTTGTTTCAAATGCACGTCCCTCGGCGCACAATGCGCGGAGCCCCCCAATTTTTTTTTTGAAATCTTCAGCTTTCCGTTAGCTTTCGTTTGAGCACCTCCGCGTGTCGATCGGGTCAAGCACTCCCGAGATACAGCACAGCCCTCACCCACACCCCTTATGTGGGGCATCTTTGCCCTTTTCGGGGTCCTGCTGCTAAGCATGGGACGTAAGAGAGTAGACCCAGAGCAGGCCCAGAAGGCTGTAGATGCGGTACGCAGCGGTGAGATGTCGCTCCGCGTTGCTGCGAGGACCTACGGGTTACCGCTAGCCTCGCTGCACGACCGTGTGAAGAACAAGGTGGCCATAGATGCGAGGGTTGGTCCCGGGACTGTCCTGAGCAAGGAGGAGGAAGATTTCGTAGAAGACGTCTTGATCTACGCCTCCCGACACTTCTTGCTGTTGGGTCGGAGGGAGCTGAGAGACGCTGTGCGCAACATCTGCACCGACGGGCGCAAGGTGCCCTGGGACCCAGACAAGGGCCCTGGGGACAGCTGGCTTGAGGGGTTTATGGCGAGACACCCGGGTTTGTCGGAGCGAGCCACCCACATCTACGAAGCAAACCGGATTAACGAAGACGGCGAGCCTCGCCTTCAAGCTTTCTACAAAGCATGGGCGGAGTACCTGGAGGAGACCAAGCTCCCGCCGGAACGCATCCTCAACACGGATGAGACAAGTGAGTTAGGGCAAGGGTTGAGGTGTCAGTAGG
>CACKRE030005056.1:40177-54046 GCA_902602495.3 Ectocarpus sp. CCAP 1310/34 | reverse complement strand
TTTTTTTTTTTTTTAGAGAGGTAGCCTATAATACAAGCTATCGTCCGGTACCCACAAATACATCATACTCCTCTTCATGCCCGAGAACGAGCTGCTGGCGCGAGGGGTGGCTTAAGCGTTCGTTG
The DNA here is from genome assembly GCA_902602495.3 of Ectocarpus sp. CCAP 1310/34. Taxonomy (NCBI): domain Eukaryota; class Phaeophyceae; order Ectocarpales; family Ectocarpaceae; genus Ectocarpus; species Ectocarpus sp. CCAP 1310/34. The sequence continues at coordinate 53,921 of CACKRE030005056.1, read as the reverse complement.
ATTGGCCGGTTTACTCTAACAGATGGAAGGACGCATACAGCCAAAGTAATTTAATCCATGAAATGATGTGCGTATTAGTATGCATGTATGTATGTGTGTTTGAGCGTGTGCCCTGGACAGTCGAAGCGACGACGAGTGAGTGTTCTATGATTGATTGTAGATGACACAAGACTTTTCTATTTGGAACTGGCTCATTTCTGATTGTCGTCGTCCCCGAAACCATGTAGCGGGGCACCACATCTCTCTGAATTTGCTAGGTGGGGGTGTGGTGAAATATTGTATGTGTTGTTAATTGGAGAGCATCCATCGGTCGGATAGTCTTGTTGCCAGAGGATCAAGAGGAGGATCGATAGATCGTTCCGCGGAGGGGAAATCGGGTATATGCTTGCCCCAGGTAGGCCGCATTTCTTGCGTCTTCTACTTGAAAGTTGCAATGAACCGCTTTTCCTCCCTAATAACATGTTCTTCGGTGAGAAGATGTACCACCTTCGCTCTTCATCGGGGACGAAAACGCTCTTCGCGCAAATTTTGTCGCTGTTCGTCTATAGAGAGGTGGGGGAACTACCTATCTCACTCGAATGATTGATCCCCGAATAAATTGCGTTTTCATCTTCGCAAAGGCTGGCTGTAACGCTCGCTCTAGGTGAATACTTCGCGGTGTCTTCAGCTTGACGCGGCGGGCAAGTGAGTCTGGTCGGGGTCGGCAGTAACTCGAGCGGTAAATATTCCTGCGAAAACATTCCACATTCATAAGGCATGACGTTCAGTCAGCATGTACACGAGGTGTGTTTCCGGCAAATATGCAATGGCGTAGACGAATCAACTGTAATGAGGGCGCGGAACCCGTGCAGAGTAAGCAATGAAAGAAAAACCCGAGGCACTTTCCAACCTCGTTTATTATCGGTGAGACGGAGCCTCACGCTCGATTGCATGACTATCGATGATATCCTTTTCCATCATATCCGATGTGATTATGTTGCCCCCTTCTGTGCAACCACCGAAGGAGTTTTGTCGAGTGTTAAAAAGTTATCATAAAAGGAGCACAGGTTGTGTGTTCCGCAAAGCCAGCGTACAAAGCAGTGCTTGTCTCCCCCCCACGATACAACACCCGCGATCGGCACACACCCATCACGTACTACAACACAGCATTTATATCCTGCGCGAGATTCCGTGCCATGTTCAGTGGGAAATTCGACTCCGCAGGAAGCAGCATCAAACAAGGACAACACACGTCCGACTCCGCAGGAAGCATCAAACAAGGACAACACACGTCCGCCCATAACACCGAAAAGGCTTGCACCCGACGAACAGTGGCCACAGCAGTTACAAAAGATTCTGCTGAAGTCGAGGGTGGCCACACATCAGTTACACAACGAGGCATTTTTCTGTCGTTCCGGGAGAATCATTCTTTTCTCGAGATGAGACGGAATGGTGACCACCACACAGGCCCTCGCTTGGCTAGTGACTTGATGCGTGACGCACACAACAACAACTGCACTACCGTGAACGCCGACTGACTCGTTTGTCAGGTACACAGCGACACCCAACTGGCATAGCCAGACAGGGTCAGGTTTATACATACAGACGCCCTCATCTCCCCACAACCGACATGCCGTACCTGCGTGTGCCGGATAAAAGCTGCGGCACCGCTGAAACTAGGAGCACAGCCAACAGGGATCGGACAAAACAAACGAACACGAACGAGCAACTCAACAATCGGGGCCAGTGTCTGGCCTTGTCCCTCACCCAACCCTCGCCCCGCACCACTTGCGTAACGAGTCAATACAACAAAACACACCCAACAAAAATTACCTCCACATTTTCCTGAACCTGCAACAACGTTGCTGAGCGTGTTGCGAATCGTAGCAACACATACACCTACACCACCAGAGAAATGGCATGTGCACCGGAAGCAGTTGTCCTGCGTAATGAGATACGGTATTGTAGGCCTAGCACACGCGGTACGTTGCGCATGTACCACTTCACGGGCCCACGTCATTATCGAGAAAGAAACGCCAACAGTACCCCGCGTGTATACAAGTTGAGGGGATTTCCCTAGTAGCAAGAGGGAGCGAAAGCGAAGTGGCGTGATTGCTCTCGGCAGATGTGAAGACCGAACACAAAGCGCCACCACCCGACAAAGGCAAAATCCAACACAAAAGGCAACGGACACGGGGTTGGAGACGGGGTCGCCGCCGCTGCCGCCGCTCCCCGATATCGAGTTCCCTAGGCCCTGCACGCTGGTGAGCTGATGTGCAACACCTCGTTTTGTATCGCGCGCCCGTCATCCCACAAGAACAACCCCGCCGGCTATTTCCCACCGACCGGACCGAAGCACAGCCGACTAGTTTCCACGCCTCACCCCTCGCCCATTAGCCAAAGGCCACCGGAAGAATCTAGATCTGCCTGAGAAGGATACCCTCTGCCCCAACACCCGGCGAGAAGGAGAACGCCATTCCCGTCTGGTAGCCGGGCTTGCCCTGTGCGAGCGCGGCGTTGTGGCGCTTGAAGACCCTGCGAACCCCACAGGAAGAAGGGCCGAAAAAGCGGAGGCATACGTTAGGCGAGTCGCAAAGCGAGTGACTTGCTGACAGGTTGCTGACAGACTCCATGCGAACTGCAACGCTAGCGCGGAGCACAGGTGGCTGAACGTGTGGGGGCTATACCCCCGGGCTTCGCGATCCTCATTTGTGCGCACAAGCTACACTAGATGCCCCGCCTTTTCCTCTTGGCACGTGAACCATTCTGTTCCTCACCTAGACAGCACGAACATAACGGAGGGCGAGAGCATGTTTCCGTACTCCCCGAGCACAGCCCACGAGTCCGCGGTCTGCTCCTCCGAGAGGCCAAGGCCGTTTTGCGCCTCCTCGATGATACGGCGGCCTCCAGGGTGCACGCACCAGAAGTCGACTGCAACGAAGGTTGCCAGGAGGGGGGGGATGAGGGCAAGGAGTTGGTTTGACCATACAGCACTTCACAGGGCTGTATCCCGAAAGATGAGGTTGTCCGACGGAAAGGGGGTGCGACAACGTTCAACGGGGGGGGGAATCAACGGTTCCACAAAGAGAACGAGGGGGGCGGATAAGTGTTGGCAATTTTCTTCTAATGAAAAGCGGGACTGCGAGATCCGACCCTCGGACAACACGCGAGAAATGAACTTGATTCGGCAACTGATTCAGCGACATTTTGTGTTCTCACCGTCGTCGCGTCCGAGCTTGTGCTTCTTGAGGAAGCCGTCCGCGAAGAAGGCGATGTTCTTGGCGATGTACTGGGGCAGGAACTTGGACAGGGTGCACGTGATACCGTTGGGCTTGATGGCAAGGGTGATTCCGTCTTCGGTGCCTTCCATGAGCCACGCGTGGTTGTCGACGATAGCGAGGGTTCCCTGAGAAGAAACAATAACGTCGGAACAAAGGACCATGCGCAGGGGACAGGATTACTAAATCAAAATTTGTATGTTCAATCTCTTCCACCGAGATACGCAGTCTACATAATCCCAGAAATTATCCGTAAAACGCAGCCTCTTTTTCCCTCACAAACAGCTGCAGAACGCGCCAACAACCATCTAGCGGCGCCAACGGCGTAAGCCAAATCCCCCCGGTACAGGTACCGTCCAACGTACCTTGGGGCACTCCGACTTCCTGGCCCCCTTGAGCACGGCGGCCGCGCACCCGTCGGCAAAGATGGCGTGCAAGATCGCGTCGTTGATGTTGTCGTCGAACGTCGTGTGCACCGAGGACAGCTCGACGCAGATCATCAGCGCATACTTGCCGGGGTTGGCCTGAGAAGAGAGTAAAGAAACGGCGAGTGGCGGCGGTCCTCACCGGTTAGGTGCCTTCCTGAATAACCGAACGTCTTGTTGATGGAGCTGCTGAGTGCTCCATGACGGCGCATATACCATATCGATCCACCCGAGAATAGAAGGCACCATGATACTTCCGTCATTGGCATCCGAGTGAAACAACGTCCAGATGGCTCCATCTAGTCTCCCGACGGCTAGTCCTGAGAAAAAAGAGGGGGCACGCAACAGAATTGCTTAACACCTTTACAACAACCGGAGTAATACTCACGGTAACGTAGTCGTTCGCGTTTCGGAAGCCGTTCATGGCGGCGGCGCAGCCCATGAACCCGATGAGGGTGCGGTCAACGGAGCGCGTCAGGCCGAGGTTCTTGATCAGCTCGCAGTCGAGGCCGGGGCCGAGGAATCCGGTGGAGGAGACCACGACGAGCTTGGAGATGTCCTCGACATTGAGGCCGGCCTCCTTGATGGCGCGGCGGGCGACGTCGGACACGAGCGGGACGGCCTTCTCCTTGAACTTGTCCAGGCGGACGTCCACGGGCACCTATAGGGAAATATATAAAGAAAAATTATATATCAACACTTCATCAATGGGAGCCGCGAGGAAAACAAGTACAACCAGACAAAAGCATGGGTGGGGCATTTACTTCTAGCAACCTCGTACGGCTAGACACTGCAAAAGATGAAAATGAATGCTGCTCAAATACAGCTGCTGCAGAGTCCGTCCGACTACAATCGCAACGGTCCGGTCCAGACAATTTCCGGCGGGTGCTTTAATTCTTTGTGACATGGCCGTGAGGGCGCACAGCTTTCACTGGCAGCGGCAACGATATCAACCATAGCAAACTGTGACGCGCACTCCAAGAATCCTCCAAGATGGCGCCGTCATGCACACATCACGGCAAGGCAGGAACCAGAAACGTAACAGCAGCACACTGTGCGATGCACTCAATAGTCAAAGTTCTCATGCACGGCACAAACGAAATCACCGTCGACACGTTATATCATGATTTGTATTTCAGCAGTATGACCGAACCATGATTAAAATCTCCTCAGGAAAAAAAACACAACCAAACGCACTCCAACAGCACACACACCTGGTAGCTGCCGTCGGCCGGGTAGAAGAGGGGGTCACCCTTGGCCGCCCGGGCGGGGGTGAAGTCCGGCACGGCGAAGTAGCGGCTGCCGATGCGCGAGTTGCCGTAGATGCGCTCGAGGACGGGCTTGATAGACTCGAGGCCCGGGCACTTAGAGGCGACCGCGAGGGCCTCGTTCTGCGTGCAGCGGTACTGCGGATTGCCGATGGCCATCCCCGCGATGACCGGGTACACTGTTTGCTCGTCCTTAGACTTTTTGAACGACTGCATCACTGTTGTTTTTTTAACGTGTACGCACGGCGGAGGTGATGGCAGAGGAGTCAGCACGGGGGAGAGCTTTGCATGGAAGACTTAAGGTTAATTACATTCACGGCAGAAGGAACATGATGTGATTGGCGGGCATCATCAATTTTTGACAATCTTCTCGTGCATTAGTCCGTGATGCGGGCAGATTATATCCTGTTGAGTACAGCACAAATCGTGCTTCGGCACTGAACGGATTTCCCAGTCCACCTCTCGATACTGCAAGGCTCTGCAGGGAGAGAACAGGCCAAGGAACGTCCCGCATGCTTCCGATTTTCTAGTACAGTGCAGTATTAGTAATGGTTGGTGAGGGCGTGCTAGCGTGAAGCCTGGTACAGAACCTGTTGGTTGCTCCGGTTTTCCTTTCAGAACAACCACCCAAGGCAATACTCTGGGGTGCTGGTTATCCCGTGCTAACACTTGTGCAAGCCTTCTCCAGCAAAGGCGGTAGAAGGGCGGTACTATTTACCGCTGTAGAGGTGTGGTGACCCCGGAACTTCGCTAGACAGGGTGATCAAACCTACAGTAGTAGATCAAACCTCGGACCGGTTCACTGCTGTGCTGCAGAGAGAAAGCTATGCATGTCTCCCGAGATTTGCGTGCTTGGCGGTGTGTTGGTTTCGAGTCGCATCATCATCGTTTAATATCACTCGTGGTGGATGTGGCACCAGTTTCGGAGCACCAAGTTTCGGACGCCCATCTATCACGGGACGCACCATTTCGGTGTATCAGCGAGCTGCGCCGTGCTGCTGCTTCTGCTAGGGCACAGGGTAAGGGAATTTGGACAACAAAAATGGATCCCTCCGTTGCTCAAGACACTTCACCCTACGATCACTCTCAAAAACTGTGGCTTGGGCGAACAGAGTCGGTACGGTACGACTTGAGGGACAATGCTTGCCTCGTATGACCACACACAGCGGCGGTGATGAGGGCGGCCTGGGTGAAAACTACGTCACTGCCACAACCACACCCGACCGACACATGGACAACAGCCTGTTGCGGGATACACCAGGTCCGATGGTAATTAAACACAGGAGACCATCCGCCGCTTGTCAAGGACATCGCTTCTCTGCATCCAAGACCTACGACGACGGTGCTGGTGTTGAAAGTAAGTGGCGACAGGCAAGCTAAATACATGCCTTGTTTCAATGGGGGGGATCGATGTTCGCCATACAACACCGCGGATACATGAAAGACAACATGGGTTTGTTTCGTACCGTCACGGAATTAGGCGTGATCGATCATCACGCCCATCGTTCAAAACAAACATTAGCAGTACACGATGCGACCCGGACTCCAAGAAGCCAAGGGCGGTGGTGTTGATGGTGCGCTACAGGCACAACCGAACCAGGAGACATCTCTCCGATGGCCGCAGCAAGCACTGCTACGCTTGCCCACCGGTGACCATCTCTCTTGCGGTCTCGTCAGCTCATCAGAGATGTTTTCACCTCAAGTGCCATGGATACGCGGGTAGAGACGCTAGTAACACTGAATAACTCACCAACGAGCAGAGACACCACGAGGCACGCCAGAGCGACCTGGACAGTCGGGTCAGCCAGCATAGCAACCGCAGCAGAAGACATGGTAGAAGAGCAGGTGGTAGTTCCCGACTGCTGTGCTGCTGCTGTTGTGCTGCGGAGCAGTACGTGGACAGGGTGTGGGGAGGAGCTGATGAATGTGAATGATGGGGGCGGGGACCTCCGTGCGGAAAAACCGGGAGCCTGGGAAATTGCGTGATCGGATGTGGTTCCATGATTGTTGTGGCGGCCCAGTCTCGGCACGTTGTTCGCAATGGTTGGGGAGCTGTGCTGTGTTGGTTGTGGCCCTAGGGTTAACGACGCAGACAGACCACGCACACGGCGGTCCGTGAGAAAAAGTGCGTGCCCCGCTGCTAGCGTGCCGTGCTCTTTTCCCACGTCAGGGCCTAGTCGTACGTTGTGACGAGGGAAGAAGAAAGTGGAGCAGCAGGGCAGGCCGATAACCCTGCAGCAACTGAACCGCAGAGCAGCACATATTTACATCCGATACAGGAAGGACTGCTGAATTACTTGGATGAAGAATCGAACGGGTGTCTGTACTCTGAATGTTCTTGACCCCTCTCTACTTGGTGTTTTTGGGTGCATGCAGCACAAGAGAAAGCGCAGGGGTTCCTCGAACCACGGGGTACCGATACAAGATCAAAAAGCGGTAGTTTTCAAGCATGCATGCGGGTGGAGACGTGAACATGAGAGACAAGGAAACGTGCCTGCTGTGTGCTTGTGATGGGAAGAGAGCGAGTTCACGACCAACGGATTTTGGGCGCCTAGCAACTTTTTCCCAGCATTTTCTCCACGTACAAGCTCAGCTCGATCCCGACGAATCCCCGCAAGCCAAAACGTTGGTACCTTTGCACAGCAGTTGTTCGCAAGCAAGTGCTGGTGGTTGGTGAGATGACTGGTGACAGAGTAGATGTCTTGCCTTCGTTTCGAGAGAAGAAGATCCTACACGGCCGGGTGATTCAGATCGGAAGCAAAACCCTAGGAATTTAGATACAAGGCAGTATCGCAAGCTCAAACGCGCTCAAACCGCAAATTGTTATGCAGCGCGCGGGGACCAAATTTTGTGGAGCTGAAATTCGGAATGTCAGGAGGTGGCTTCATCCATTTCATTGTACAATACTTAGACTACTTGTCTGAGAGACCGTCACGACTGGATCCGAGAGACCAATGACGTGTTCACTGCTGTTGTCAGTCATGTATGACGTGGGACAAGCAGTCTTGGAGTATTGATTGCCATTGAATCATGAGTCATGGAATTCCAGAGCGGCTTGTTTTCGTTATACGTGCGCTGTAAGGCAGCAGAGTGTCTAAAATGGTCACAAGAAGTATGCAGAAATTAATGCCCGAGTAGTCTAAAAGCATCAGAACGCCAAATAAATAACACCAAACGCAAGCCATGAACGACACAAAACAAAAACACGACAAAAACCGTAATACGTACTTTAACTCGTTGTTAAGACATTGAAACATGTTGCCCTTCGAACCGAACGTTCTCGAGAGCGGAGACCTGGAGGTGGGTTATTCCAGCTGGCATGCATGAGTTCTTCCAAAAAAGCACCTGGAAAAATTGTACGAGAGAAAGACTCAATACATGGCGACACAAAACAAGAGCGCCAGACGACAACCAACAACTAAAGAACACGAATCGAAATGTACCCCTACGCCAATGCCACATTTGTACCAGAGTTCGAAATCGGTACCGCCACCCTTTGCCAAGACACAAACTGTTTTAACACGACCGGACCCACCCTTGTTTTGTTTCGTTAACACTCGCCGCCCTACAATGTACAACTCCTTGCGTGCGATGCTGCTGCTGGCTGTCGGGTGCGGCGCTAATCGTAGTGCCACCGCTGCCGTAACTTACTGCCCAAGAACCTTATGGGCCCTTTCTACAAATAATCAACAACGTTGCCGCCGTCGAATTTGGTTGTTCAATCTACTCTTAACGCGGAGAAGTCCTGGTCGGCGCCTTGCCGTCCGTTTTCTCGGAATCGAACACGTTCATGTCCATTTGTGGACCCAATGACCAGTCGTAAAACACCTGCGCCAAATAAGACGTCGCGAACAAAGGCCGGTGGGGGTTGATGGAGAGGGGGAGCACTCATGTTCTGCATGCCTCAGCTGTTAGTCTTCGAGAGGGAGGACAAGTGCAACGAATAAAACACGTTTGAGGTGTGCACCTTGGTTCAAGCCGGAAGAGCGCCGGGTACGCCTTCTCCCGATCGGCACCTTGCCAAGCAAAACACGCAACACACACCTGCCGCTTCATCTCCTGGTAGCTCTTGAAGTCGCTCAGCGTGTACACCTTCGGGAAGGCGTTGGGCTCCTTCTTGCCGCCGCCGGCCGACTCCCTCTTGACGCCTGATCCCCCTGCCGCCGCCGCCGCCGCCGCTGCCGCCGCCGCTGCCGCAGACGTAGACCTAGTCGGCCGGCCCCCTCTCTCGCGCTTCTTGGATTGAGCCCGTCCCGTGTTGTTATCGCCCCCGTCGTCGGTGTCCATGGTGTCGGCCGCTACCTTGCCGCCACCGGCGGCGGCCCTGCTGCTCCTCTCGTTGTCGATGGCTGCCCGGAGCTTGGCCTCCAGGGCGCGCTTCGCGTTGGACGAGAAGTTGGTATCGACGCCCTGGAACGGAAGGTGGGTCTGCTGGCCGACGTCGTACTTCTATTTCACACGAAAAAAGGGATAAAGCAGGCAAAAAAAAAACAAGTGTACGGGCCGGGGTTACGAAACAATGCACTTCGTTCCCGACAGGACGGGGAGAAAATAAGGAGGAGGCGGAGGGAAGGGGTCGCAGGAGGGGGATGGGGAGTACGTTCTAAACAACGCGAAGAGACCAATCGACGAGCCTTGAAGGAAAACACCTCTCCTTATTTGTGCTATCACGCGAAGCCTTCTCCGAATATCTACAAACCCCAAGGAACGCCCCCCCTTTTCTTCGCCGAGCCTCCTCGTGCTCTCTCTCTCTCTCTCTCTCTCTCTCTCTCTCTCTGCTTGCTTGCCTCGTCATAGAAGCCTAGCAGCAAACCCTTCTCCGAGAACACCGTAAGCTGCTTGTTGCCGCCACAGCCGCCGCCGCCGCCGCCGCCGCCGCCGCCGCCTTCCCCTGCCGCGCCTTCCGGTAGCATGATGTACTGGGCCCTTTCCTCGGCCGGGGTAAGGTCATCCTTGGGGACGAAGGGGGCCACGCTGCCGGTTCGCGGGAGGCCTTCTTTTTCTCCGTCGCGCGATGCTCCTCCTCCGCTGCTGGCTGTGGTTGGGCGCGCAGGGTGGCGGGGGCACGTCGTAGTCGTTACATCATTGACCTCACATCCTTCAACGCCGGGGCGGAGCGATTCGCCCGCCCAGGCTACGTACGTTTCACAAGGACGAACCAGAAGCTGGTCATCATCATCATAGGGAGGGTTACAGTAGGAGGCTGCGCGAGGCGGGTGTTACGGGGCCCCGAGAGTGGCACGGCAAAGGAGTGTCACCCAACAACGGGGAATCAGCCACGAGTGCACATGTCACGCTAAATAAATCCTGGTCTCCGTTGGAAGCGACGCGCTGCAAAGCTCGTTGTTAGTAAACTTGATCGACTTCATAAGTCGCGAGGGAAGGGATTGCTGTACCCTTCTCGCGAAAAAAATATCTCAAGGCAGGAACCGCACGAGGGGGTCCAACCCCCCCCTTTTATGTGACCCCGGTTGGGTCGTCTAGCTGGTAGAAGTGGAGGATAGGGGCCAGAGGGGCAGACGACAGAATCCAATGATGGGATAAAAATAAAAATAAAAACACCATGAGACAACGGCTGCTGCCAACAATAACACTGCTCCTCCCTCTCTAAAACCAAGCCCCTACTCATCCATCAACCACCATCCCGTCACTCACTCGGCACCATGCCGTTGTCGAACATGCCGCCGAACCCAATGGAGAGCCCCCGCGACATGCCGCTGCCCGCCCTCAGCAGCTCGTGGGACTGCACCGGGGGGAGATAGTGGCCTGATTGATCTGCCGCGCGAGCCACGATTGATTGTAAGCAGCAACAAAAAAAAGCGCCGAAAGGTCAGAGCGGCAACAGCATCAGGACATTTATACAGGGCCAAGTTAGGTCAACACGAGCGGATACCAGAGGCGAACACAAACGCAGAAAGCAGGGGGGGGGGGGGGGTCATGTGCTGCTTGCCTTGGTCACTTGGCCAATTGACCGTGCATCTCTTACGAGACGAAGCAAGGATTCTCGGCCCAGACGAGAATGGACAGACCTCCAACTAGTCGGGGTGCTCTCCAAAACAATCTTTCGGTTGGAGGAGGGGGGCTCTGGAGTCGAGATCACCCAACAGCAGAAAACTGGCGGGGCATGCTGACCGACCGCGCTATGCTCTCGCATCCCTACAATGCCGGGACGGAGCGATATGTCGAGTTGGCGCCGGCCCATCAGGCTACGAATCACAAGGATGAACCAAACGCTTGGAGGGAGTGGGGGGGGAATAGGGGTGACCTTTGATTGCTGTGTGCATATCATACACCTAATGTACAACAGCGTTTACCTCGCATCGAGGTCAAGGGGACGGAGACGAAGTTGCCGTTGCCATCCTCCCGATCCCTCCCCGGGGGAGACTCGCGTATCAAGCTTCCCCCTGGACCACCCTCTCCAGATGCACCTTCCGGCGCCTGCATGCATCAGTACACACGCGATCCAGTGCAATGTGTTGGGAGTGCATGTATCAGTACGAGATTAGCGTTTATGTGTTGTGCGCGAATGCGTCAGTAAGTGGTTCAGCGATGAGTGCGTACATCAGTACGTGGTTCGGCGACTACGTGTTATGAGTGCGTGCATCTGTGATGATTCCGTGTTACGTGTTTGTGAAGCCAGCCTGCTCGTTGCGGGGCATCGACTTTTCTTACTCCTCTCGGTACATTTCCTGGACGCACGAGGCGGGATCACATGGACAGGAGGATTAGTTCTTGTCTCGCCTTTCTCCACCTTCTTATACCTTCGTTTATTGTCGTGACATGTGTAATAAATATAGTAGTTTCAAGGCTTTGATGCCGGGATGAAGCTAGCAACCTTGCTTTGCGGTTGCACGATTTTCTTTCTTAGCAACACGCACACCTTTCTTCTTTCCGCGCGTAAACCAAGGGTAACAGCGAGCAGAAAACACGCACAAGCCGGTAAAACAACCACCCCATCCCAGGAAGAAAACAAAATCTCACATTCTTGAGTCCCAAGATGACCGACGCCGGGCCTCTGTGCATTTCAGCAATCCTATGTAGAAAAAAAAAAAAAAGGCGGCACAGCAAACGCGCAACCGGAGACGAAACCAATAGCAGCAGGGAAGGGCGAAGGTGGGTTAACGGGAACCCGGCGACGGCGGCGGCGGGGGGGAGCTTCACAACAACCCCAACCCTTTTTCTTACCATGGACTCGATAATCGGAGGACAGAGGGAAGTGCGACAGGGCGAGGAGGGAGGGGGGCCGGGGTGGACGAACGCGCGCGGCGACGGGGAGGGGGGGGGGTTCGGAGCGTTCCACGACGAACGAAACCAAAGGCGAAAAGTTACAAGGATACCTGCATGGTTGAAGCATTTCCGCCCGCGCGTGCGTGTCCAAGCGGTGCCTCGTAATGATGACGTACGGGATACGCCCCCGTACTGGTGCCAACTACCTCGCCCCCCCCCCCCCCCCCCCCCCCCCCCCCCCCCCCCCCCCCCCCCCCCCCCCCCCCCCCCCCCCCCCCCCCCCCCCCCCCCCCCCCCCCNCCCCCCCCCCCGTCCCCCACCGCTCCCCTATGCATTTCTCACCTCGCGGCGGCTCCATTCCCTTCACCGCACCCGTCCTTCAGTCCCCGCCCACCAGGGCCGCCCCTGCCCCCTGCCGCCGCCGCTGCGACGCCGCCGCCCCGCGTTCCCGCCATCCCCGACGACACGGGGGGGGACGCCGACGATCTCGACGACCCCCCGCCGCGCAGCTGCTGCTGCTGCTCGACCAGGGCCGCGAAGTCGCTGTTCCTGCGGCCGGAGAACTCGGCCAGGAGGCCGCTGAGCTTGCAGTCGGCGGCGTGCTTCTGGTGGGGCTGGGCGGAGCCCTTGCAGACTCGGCACACGGGGCAGCGGAAGAGAGGCCGGGAGTAGCACGCCGACCCGTCAACCTCATCGCGCTCGTAGCCGATGTGCTGCCACTGGAGTTCCATCTTTATGTCGTCGTCATCGCGTTTGCGTGAGAACGGTGGGGGGGAGAAGGTCGGATGCATGTTTAGTCAGAGGCAGGCCGTCAGGCGGTCAGGCGGTACTGCTCGTTCCCTTTTCGACTTCGGTTGGATGTGTGGTCGTGCCTAGTCTACCTGTGTGAACAGTCTACACCAAACACAGAAACAAGCTACACATTACATGAACGACCCCCGGAAAACAACCCACGGGCAAGGCGCGCCCAAGTCATGCTACCCCAAGGCTGTAGACGACAAAAACAATCATGCGCGCACCTGCAGCAGCTGCAGCACAGCGTCTGTCCACCTGAAAACTTTCTGGAGGGAACCGGTCGCCCCGGGGGGCACCCGAAGGGGGGCGTCTGCAGTCAGGAGGGGGGAGGCAGGGGGGGGATAGTTGATATTGTGTATGTATGACCCTTTATCATTTGCCAGCATGAAAGCCGTTTCATTCCCACCAAGGCAGGGGGGGGTACTCATAGTCGTGCATGCCGTAGTCGTTAGACTATTGACCTCGCATCCCTACAAAGCCGGGACGGAGCACGCCGGGTTCTCACCGGACCAAGCTCTCACATCACTAATCGCGAAGCGCCGTGAGATACTCGGCGAGTCGCATGAAGGGTGCGCGGCATCCTGCTAAGGGTGTTTNAGCCGGGACGGAGCACGCCGGGTTCTCACCGGACCAAGCTCTCACATCACTAATCGCGAAGCGNATGATCTACTCGACCACCAATATGGTTACCGCCAAAAAAAAAACGGAGGTGAAAAAAAACGGTATACTGGTTGCCGAGTTCACGAAGTGAATTGGCTTGTTTTACAACGTC
>CACKRE030005055.1:54869-87652 GCA_902602495.3 Ectocarpus sp. CCAP 1310/34 | reverse complement strand
CCTTCGCCGCCTCACTCCAGACTAACTTCGGGACTCCGAAGACGCTCGGCTTGTCGGTCGTGGAGCCGTACCTGGCTTCGAACATCTTCATGTCGTCCTTCAGGCATGTCAGCCAGTTCTGCTCCGGGTTTCCCTGGCCCGGGTCCTCCCCTCCCACCAACTCGCCTCCGCTGGTGAGCACATTCAATCCGGGCAGCTTTTTTGCTCCCAGATTCACGCGCTTGCTACTTGAAGCCCGGGCGGACGCGACATCGGGCGTTCGGTTTCCGTGCGACAGCGATGAGGGGGAAGAAGACGAAGGGTTCATCGGCACGCCCCTGGACTTGACTACATCGTATTTTTGCAGATTCAGTTCAATGCAAGCCCACCGCGAGATGGTGCGGGGGCTGAATGAAGGGTGTCATCCGCCTGCTGCAACAGGAGGAGGCAGTTCACGCGGTCTCTTGGCTGTGGCCAATTGGCACCGGTCGTTCTGCAGAGTGTTTGTCTCGGAAAAATTCTTAGTTGATCGTCGTGCGCATGCTGCCACTTCCGAAGCTGAGGGCGGCGAAGCCTCGTGTGCTCTTTCTTGGCGGCGATGTTTACAATCTCAACATCTACTTCAACATAAACAAGCGGCAAATAAACAAAATGTGCCGCTTAAAGACCACTTAACGGAACCCCCGCTCTGAGAGGTCGTTCTCGGGTGTCTTGACGATTTGTGGCGACAGAGAGTTATCGAACGTTAGCTTATAACACGACCTAACCGATGAAATGGCCTACTTTGGGCACCACGCAGAGAGATTTCAAGTGTTTTTTGCCCGTTTTTTCTTCGGCATCGTGGCAAGCACCCCTAGAATAGACACCATGCAAAATTTTGTTGTCATCCGGGGTGATTTAGTCTCTATCTGACATATAGATGTGATTTTTGCCTACCTTTGAACGAAAATCGAGGGGGCAAAATAGAAAAAATAGGGAAAAAAAGCGGATGAAAAAACAGAATGCACGACCCAAGGCTCGAACCTGCCTCGTACTGGAACTATGGAGAGTAACAAATCACAATTAATAGACCACATACAGTAGTGGCTTACGGATTCACTGAAAACTGCCATTATATAGGTCAATTTTATGACCTGGCTTAGCCGGAGCCACCACACAGCACCAAAAAAAAAAAAGCATACATCACTATTGTGGTAGCCGAAACACCCTCTTCTCGAACCTTGTGGAAAACCCAGGCCCGCCATATACAATAAATTGTGTTGTCCAAAAAGTGCCCGCGGCGCTGCCCGGCTGGACAAAACAGAATCCGTGCGAGTATCCGCAACTCTTCCGGATTCGTCACTACCACCTACCATGATTCTCTGCGCGATCCACACTTCCTTCGTTCATGCCTTTGATTGGATCCAGCCAACGTTTCCGTCGATATTACCTCTCGTTGCTTCTCCAACATCCTTCCAACTTGTCCGGCCAATTCCCTGTCTCCATCATGCAAGGTCGTCCTTTGGACAGCGTGGGCAAACATCGAACCTCATCAAACATAACGGAGGAGCGATAGCTCACGATTTCCGCAGAGGACGGACACACGTCCTGATCCGGGATCCCCCAAAACGGAACGCCTACTGATGTATATTTTGCGTAGGCTCATTGGCCAGTCGATGCCGATCATCCGTTGGCGGAAGTGCCGACCGAACTTTATTTCCTGCAATGCATCGGGCCACGAAACTTCGGCGATGGGTTGGTTGAACCATTCCCCGAACTTGAGTGATCGGAGAGAGGCCGGCCACCTAACAAGGGCGATGTGCTGGTCGAACCTTTCCCCGAATGTCAGCTCTCGCAAGGCGCCCGGCCACGAAACATGGGCGATGGGATGATTGAAGTACTCTCCAAAGGAAAGCTTCCGGAGAGAGGCTGGCCACAACACTTGATCAATGGGTTGGTTGAAATCTCTCCCGAACGCGAGCTCTCGAAGGGAAGCCGGCCATGATGCTTGGGCGATGAGTTGGTTGAACCTACCCCCGAAGTAGAGCTCTTGCAACCCATTGGGCCAAGAGACTCGGTCAATGGATTGGTTGAACCATTCCCCGAATCTGACTGCGCGGAGGGAGGGTGGCCACGCAACTTGGGCGATGGGTCGGTTAAACCTGCCTTCACAACCTCCAAACGCCAGCTCTTCCAGGGAGGCTGGCCACGTAGCTTGGGCGATGGGATGGTTGAACCTTTTGCCCAAATCCAGCTTTCGTAGCGAAGAAGGCCAAATTACTTCCTCTACGATATCGTCGAACCCTCCGCCCATAGAGAGCTCCTGCAAGGAGGCTGGCCACGATACTTGGGCGATGGGTTGGTTAAATGTGTCCCCGAATTCGAGTGCCCGTAGGGAGGCTGGCCACGGAAGTTGGGCGATTGGTTGGTTGAATGTGTTCCCGAGGACGAGCTTCCGCAGCGATGGCCAGGAAGACACCACACCGGCAAGAGGCTCGTTGAAGCCAGGTCCAAAAAACGCCAGGCGCTCGAGCGAGGCCGGCCAATTGATTTCGGCAACGGGCTCTTGGAAGTGATGCCAGAACGACAGCTGCTGCAAGTTCACTGGCCATTTGATAACACCACCACCACCACCATCACTATCACCATCACCAGCACTGCAAGCCCCCCCTCTCCCCAAGCGTTGTTGAAACCTAGCTCCGAATGAAAGCTGGGTAAGAGAGGGGGGCCACGGAACGTCTGCAACCGGCACCTCGAAACTCCCGTTGACAAATAGCTTGAGAAGGAGCGGCGGCGGTGACGACAACACCGCCACCGGAAGTTGAAAATTCGGAACGAAGGAGCTCGAGACAAACAGAAGCTGCTTGAGTCTTCTCGGCAGCATCACCACAGACGAGTCCTTCCAACTGCTCGTCTCTGAGAGAGAAAATTCCAGCCGCAGTCGCTCCACGCCAGTCCACAGGTCGGCCGTGCGACTACTACTAGAGCGAGGCAAGCTCGAAAGCCCACATGTTACGCTGAATGGGAGAAGGGGCGGGACGCGGTTCAGGGTCACGCCGTCCCCCTGTCGTGAATCCCCGCCGGGATACCATCGGCGCAAGGAACGGAGAGTGGAAAATAGATCCTGCCACTGAACGCCGTTGTCGTGATCGCCGGCGTCGTCGTCAGAAGTCGGAGCAACCGACAAGCATGCGGGCAGGGTTTCCGGCACCTTTACGTGCAGGGATGGCAGGCTTCGACACACCCCGCATAGCTCCAAGCACGCCAATTGCAGCTGCAGCGTGGATGAGATGAACGGGGGTTCTCTGATCCCTCCCCTCGGCGATGATTGATTGAGCACAACGGCGATGGCTTCCATACACCGCGTGCTGCCTCTGTTGTCATTGTCGCTGATATTACCGGTGTTGTGCCCTGACGTTCATGGTGGACAGTAGATGGAGGCAGCAGAGAGAGACAGAGAAAGAGCAACGCGAAGGGTCGAAAGAATTATGAAAACGTACTTCGGGTGTTCTACAATAGTTGGATGTGTTGCGTTCCTCTATCTTCTCAACCCCACGAAATAAGCCAAATGGTGTGTGGGTTGAAGCCTTACCCTATTAAATAGTAGGCAGAACCCCTCATCCTACACTAGTGAGAAGGAAGTTTTCAAAAATGGTGCGGGCTGCCATGTTTGGAAGCGAGTTCGAGGCATTCGTCAACACGCAAGAATCCACGAAAACAAGAACGTTCGGCAGATACTCTCAGCATTTCCGCGTACTACCTCTGTCCAGCAGGCATGCCAGTCACTCGTTTCATGTTACTGCTCTGACTCAACAAACTTTATCCTCGGACAAATCCGGCCTGTGCCGCGAGTGACACAAGATAGCACACCGCGCGGTGATAAGATGATTGGAGTTCAGCAAACGTATCACCGGAGGTGCTATCCTAGAAGGGGTGTGTGCTAACTTGTGTCACCGTCGTGATAAAGTGCACGTGGACGAAGCTCGCGATCAGGGGTTCGTTGTGATAAATGAAAAGGTGGTGACAACAAATTTGCAAACAAACTACGGCTCCGACATTCCTCCAAGAGGAAGCGTGATAAAACGGAGTGCTGCTGTTGTGCGACACTGCTGTGCGGACATCAGCAGAGCCTGTTTTGCGGTCTTCGGCAGAACTTCCGGCGGCAGGTGCTGATGGAGGCTCATTGCTTGGCTGGGTGGCGGGTTGTTTCCAAAATAAGAGCGTAATCGCGCATGGAGTCGCGGCGCAGACTTTGCTGGCACCGTCTGAGCCACGTCGTTTCCAGCAGGGTTGTTTCCAGCAGGGTTGTCTACCTCCTCCACCTCCGTTTTGTTTGTGGTTGTGTGCTTACCAGCTGTGTGCGGCTGCTCGTGTGGATGCAAATCGAGCCGAGCACACCAGTACCACGAGGTGCGAAAATGGGGGCTCCGTGATTGTAATGCGGCAAAACTATGAGCAAAACAGCCTCGGGTGTGCTTTCCTGCAAGGAAAAATCACGTGTGGACAAAAAACATGCATTGCATAGAAAATCCATTAAGTGAAGAACTCACGTTGGTGAACCTTTCCAAAACTTGGGCCCTGCTTGTTTCCCTACCCCTACAAAATTCGACCATTTTCGACTCAGTTGGGTCAGCACCCTGTGGTTGTCACAACGGCTCCGGCTGCGACGACAGCGAGTGCCGAAAGCCATTTTCATCATCCGCAATGTTCTAAGAATTAGGTGTGTAGGCGGAGAATAGAATAGAATAATTCCTTCTAGAAGGCACGGGGAGAAGAAACTCCCGCGGAAGGATAAAACAGGGGACAGGATCATAGTAGCCCCTGCTTGAGCAGAGGATCCTTGCCCCACTCAGTTCAGATCCTACCGATCTCCAACGCAACAGCTACTGCTGCTGCTGTTCCACACGAGAAATAACAGGTGAGCTCTTCTCCATGGGTTCCCACACTGCACCACGCGTGGATACCTCTACAGCAAGGTGTTGATGCCATCAACGAGATGGCACCCCGGCTGTCCGTGGTGTACACAGCATTGATTGCTTTAATTTTCATAACAATGACCCTCTTAGTACTGGACGCCAAGTGGGGACACTGTGAGGACACAACACTCAAACGTCTGCGTACCGCAACGTAGCCGCTCTAGGCTCCGCCTTGTGGTCCGCTATGTGAAACGTACGTGAGAGCCCTTGGTTTAAAATGCTTGGGTAAGATGGTACGTTGTGTGATGTGCTGATGCCTCTCCTCGGCGTCTGACTTGCTGCTGCACACAATCTCCCGAGCGGCGTGTCCCCTGCGTGGCAAAACTGTCCAGCCTGGTGCTGGAAAAAATTACTGACTTGGCTTCAGTATCAAACTGTGTCCCCACGTGTTTTGGGGACACTTTTCATGCTGAAGCCAAGTCACCCTTTGTCTGGCAAGGAAACTCAGCACTCTCCGATTCCTTTGGAGGGACTGCAGCCCCTCGACCAATTACCGACAAGCGAAATCTGCGATATTTTATTTTTGCGGAGGAACTGCGCACGTGCTCGGACGGTTAAATCAGCAACAAGATTTCCACGACCATTTTTACGCACTAGAACCTGAGATTTGATATGTGGTTGGAAATGATCTCAAAAACACCGGATCAGAATCAGGTGCATTTTGAGACCATTGCCAACAACATCATATCAAAATTTCAGGTTCTAGTCGTCAAAAACGGTGTGGAACATCGCGATGTCCTCATTTTTCCATCACTTTGTTCGCAATGGTCCCAGTTAAGTACACAGCAAATTTTCAGCTCAATCTGTAATAAAAACTTCAAGCAATACTGATTCAGTACTACTGGGAGCATCCCCCACTACGCCTCCATTTGAGCTTCAATACCTATATCAACCCAAATCCCAAAATTCTGGCACCGACGTTTCCCCTACTGTCTTCTAAGATCAGCCACTAAATTCAAAGACTAAGGCTGATTCTTATACACCTGGATTCCTTTCCCAAAAAGCTTCACCTTTCAGGATGGGCAAAACTCCGGCTTCTAATACACAAGCCAGATTCTTCAGCTTTTTGGGTCGACAACATCCGGGTTCAGCTTTTTGGGTGGCCTCCACCCGAAAAGTTTGGGAGATATCAGGATGGTGCCGACCCAGATTTCTCATCCCAAAAAACTCACCGCTGGGTGTACCCAGATGACATATCCGGCGAGTGCGACTTGAGTTCTTGACGTATCGCTCCCATCAGGGGCTCCCAGCAACCCTACGCTGAAGGGCTTGCTATTCTGCACGCTGGCTGTTGATGGGCGCTAGGCACGCGTGCGTAAAAAAAACATATCGCATCACCCCAAGCATGGGAGACGCCGAAATAGGCCAAACCGCCACGAGACAGCA
Source organism: Ectocarpus sp. CCAP 1310/34 (assembly GCA_902602495.3). Classification (NCBI taxonomy): domain Eukaryota; class Phaeophyceae; order Ectocarpales; family Ectocarpaceae; genus Ectocarpus; species Ectocarpus sp. CCAP 1310/34. The sequence continues at coordinate 81,332 of CACKRE030005055.1, read as the reverse complement.
AAAAGAGCCGCCTTTTGTCAGAGAGGGGAGGACATCGCAACTGATTTCTCGCTCCCTAGGCCACCGATCGAAGCCAGACCGGTCAGAGCGTGCTCTCCGTTCCTTGCTCTCTGCCGGAGTAGAGTGACGCAGCAGCTCGTTGATCCAATCATTTTGAAAATTGTTTCCGGGCCTTCAACACATTACTCTATTCTCAAGTGAAGCAGACCAGAAAAAAAACACGGTTCGAAAAAGCAACGGGCAGCACGCGCGTGCTTCTCTCCGTCGATCGAGAGTACGCGCTGCCGAGAAAATCTACTCCGGCAGAGAGCAAGGAACGGAGAGCATGCTCTGACTGTCTGGCTTCGATCGGTGGCCTAGGGAGCGAGAAATCAGTTGCGGTGTCCTCCCCTCTCTGACGAAAAGCGGCTCTTTTTGCTGTCTCGTGGCGGTTTGGCCTGTTTCGGCTTCTCCCATTTATTCCTTTCTTCCCCTCGCTGCCTCGGCAAGGTTTTGCGTAGGCATGACCCATAGCGAGGGGGGGGGTCTTTCTAGCGAGCAGGGCTAAACTCACCCTCAGGGGACCGATACCTTCTTGCTGCGGCGCACCCGCCGCGAGGCGTACGTAGTGGTNGACTGGCCACAGCGGCACCGGAGCAGCGGAACCGGAGCAGGCGGACAGCATCGAACCGTGGCGCACGGACAAACACCTCTTGTGTTGTCAATTATTTTTCCGTTTTTTTTTTCCTGAATGCAGGTGTTGGGTGTGTGTGAAGACGTCACTGGTTTTGTAGAGAGACGCGGCAGAGATGGCGCGGATAACCCGGGTGCCTTGATTGTGTACCTGCATCGTAGAAGACCCCTTCAATGTGGAACGATTCCAAGTCAGTGTCGATGTTCACACTGCTGTGTCTAACACAGATGATCTGGATAGATTCGGGTGATTGTCAATTGCAATGATGGCTTTGGTTGGGCGTTCTTCTTCATTGTATGTCCACGGACTCATTCTGACAGCACTTCAGACAGCAGCTCCATGCCCCGAGCTTGTGTACCATGCACCATGGTGTCATTATTGTACAGACAGCACTTCAGACAGCAGTACGCTGTAGTCCACAAACATTCATTCTGGTTAAATGCGGGACAAGGGGGGTGATGCTGCTGCTGTAGTCGATTTGTAGTGTGTGGGCGTGTAGTTCAGTTGTGAGCACGCAAACGTGCTGCAGGGATTGCAGGTGTACCTCCTCGGGCTTGCGTACCCTTTCCTTGCTAATAGTGTGTGTTCTTCGATCTCCTGATGGCTCTAGCATTTTTGTGACCACGGACCGAGTCTTTCTTTGCTAGATTTTGGGATTAGCAACTGACACGAGTTTAATGTGAAGAAAAACAACAACAAACAACAACAACAATGCTTGTGCGATGCGATATGTTGTTTTCACACACGCGTGCCTAGCGACCATCAACAGTCAGCGTGCACAATAGTAAGCCCTTCGGCGTAGGATTGCTGGGAGCCCTTGATGGGAGCGATACGTCAAGAACTCAGGTCGCACTCGATGAGAGTGTCATCTGGGTTGATCTACACCCACGCCCCAAGAATCCGCCTCAGGAATCCGGCTCACTGTAAGAACGGCCGGACTTTTTTCCAGCCGGATTTTTGCCCATCCTGAAAACTGAGTTTTTTTTGGGAAAGGAATCCAGGTGTATAAGAATCAGGCTAAATGTGGAAACGGCAGCATGGGACGCGAAAAAACAAAAAGTGAGCTTCTTGGCTGGTCCAGCTTGGAAAATCAGCACTCAGAGCATCCTGCCGTGTATCATGGGAGCTCCAATCGTGGTCACACAGAAGGGTTCCTCCCCCTGAGGCGCCCTCCCCACCCCTCCTGCGGTGCTTCCTTCAACTTTTAACGCGAGATTGCAGCACCCTCTTGTGTACATCGTGTACACACGAACTACTGCTGTACAACAGTAGCGCTTTTGCAGGAACGGAAGCAAGAGAAACACTCCAGTTGCAAGGAAAGCTCCTGGAATATTCGAACCCCTGCTCCTGGTCGCTACACAGAAAGTGTTATTGAGGTTCGTAGCGCCTGCCTACGTCGAGATACCAGGGGCGACGTCGGCATGAGTCCCAAACAACCAGCATCGCTTCTTCTACGTATGATAAGCCCGGCTAGTTTCGAGGCTTTTGGTATATAGGACTGGTCCCAGGAACGCTATTTGTACTGGGATGCTGAAAGTGCGAGAAGCGAAGAGTCAAGCTGCCGCACGAAAATACTGCGGCGGGATATTCGGTGCTGCAAGCTAAAATAATAATGGTACATGACAGGGGGGCCTTAGCACAAATGGCACGAGTATAACACAACTGACTCGCCGCGGATGACAGGAAGGGGTGATGTTGCGCAAGAAGGTGTGGGTTTCTGTTGAAAGAAAGATGCATAGCAGAAGCTAAACACACCTGACGGTACGGCAAAAGCTGGCGCCTCCGATTGGTGGGCTTGTCCACGATTTCGGAAGGCAGTCATTTCACTTCGAGGAGACGAGAAGATCGACACGCCGGATCCCCTCTTATTAAATGTCGCGGCTAGGTGGATGTCGCTCGGTGATCTGCCCTCCCGCGGGGTTGTGTGCGAGGAGGGAGGCTGATGGTCGCGTTTTTTTTTTTCCTGGACAGGGTTTTGGGCCGTGGCAAGTTCCTGTTCGGCATCAAGGTTTCTTTTCGCGCCGCACAACACGCATCGATCACGCTTCACCAGACTTCACCAGGCCGCTTTTCCTGCTTTCTACGCTACCTCTTCGGATCACCTTAACCTAAACACCTCAGGGGAACTTCAAAATGGAAACGTTCGGCTGACTAGACTTGGGTCAGGATCCCAACACAGGAAAGAGTGATCTTTCACAGCCATTTTTTTTCTTGGTCGAGTGGGTATTATTAACGACCAAAAAATCACTTAACATTTCACGGAATCGTGTATTCTTGAACATGTATGGAGGCGTTTTTCCCCGAAAACGTGAAAAGAAGGAGCCGGGATTTCCGGGACCTTGCTGCTTTCACGGATCCGTGTTTTTGACAGAAGCATCGGACAAGCGCACCGCAGACGCTGTAACGTCACCGAGAACGCTAGAAAGACCTGCCAGACTCACATCCAGGTCTGTTGTGAAAATGGTCAAGCAAGCGGCAGAAGCGGCGTTTAGTCCGTTCTTGACCCAAAACTAGACATTGCGTGGTGCTCTCGGCCTAACTGCTGCTGTTGGTGCTGGGGAATTTTTTTCAATCACACATGGCAAACACGGAAACAGTAGAACGAGTACAGCAGCAGCACCAAGACTTCCAACGCGCTGATTCCTTCGGTTCGGCTGTCTTTATGATACCATCTCCCGGTGCCGTGCTGCTTCGTGGGTAATGGATGCTTGGGTGCTGCTCAATAAGGTGTGTGAGAGACGTGTGCCACCTCACCAAAATGCCGTTGGAAATATGCGGCGAGATGAAGTGTTTCTTGTCGGACACGTCAACATCAATCCACGGCACCACGCAGCAGAAGAGCAACGGGGCCTCCCACACGCTAATTCTTTCGGATTGGCCATCTACATGATGCTGGCCGTCAGCGCGGCTGCCGCCCTATGATTAATGAGCTCGTCTACCTTTAGCAGTTGGTGGTCAAAGATGGGAGTCGCAACCGTGAAAAATGAGCTGGCAAACTGAAGAAATCGCAAGCAACACCCAGGTTGCGACAATCTGCCCTGCGCCTGTTGTTGTTGCTGAAAACGGAAAACAGCAGGCCGAGTGGATAGGATCTTTCAGAGTGTGTTGTCCTCCGCGTCGTGTGCTGCTCATTGCGCTTTTGCCGCTGCTCTATGGCACCAAGTCAACCTGTTTTGTGCCGAGCAAAGCGTGTATTCAGGGAAGGAAACGTACTTTTTGCGATGACATCACGAACAGAACAAGCGAAAAAATGTCGGGTTTATTTTTCACCGTTCCTTGGAAAATTGCACGACTTTTCCGAAGCGTAAATAACGAGCCTAAATGTGTACAGTAGGCTGATGATGCGGTCCATCCTCGGTATTCCACAATCGCGGCAATAAGTCCGTATGATAATGAGGCTACGATGAACATAGTAACTCTGCTATATTTGGATACGTCCAAGGCTGCTAGTGGTGTCAGGGGCTACTGCTGTAGGAGAGAAACGCCTCCGCCGTGCGACAATGATGGGATTTATTGTTGCGCAAGCTTTCCACGTGACTTTTGTATCTCGTGTTCGTGGTGTCCTTGGTTGTTTCAACGCCAGTCAAAATCAATATCGATAGGCAAGAACCCGTTAAAGTGTGCCCGTACAAGGCGTTGACGCCAGTCCGACCAGAACGGGTCTTAGACGGTACTGGGCAGAAATCGGAGCTGTTTCTAACGTGAAGACAACAGCAAGAGACGACCAACAAGAATAATACAAGAACATATAGTAACCCAATGTATTTGGCTCGATCGACGCGTGTTCTATTCGTTTCTGCGGAGAAAACGAGTTCAGTTCGTCCTCGGCGATTCGAGGCGCCGCGATTGCAATGACCCAAGAGTTCAAATGATCACGCCAAATGCATGATGATTGCACCCAGATAGTGGTGCACGAACAAGTGGAATGACAGCCCTGATAACGAACTCCAAGCATCCTATCAAAATTCCGAGTGAACAATCCGGCATCATTCCGGTCAAAAATTGGGGTGGTTCAGAAACCTTAAACGCAGAACAAGAATATTTTGTCTAGTTGGTGGTGAAAACTCCAGGAATTTCCAGCAATACTTCTCCCCCCCGCGCTGACCCATATTCTCGAAGGCGGGATCTTTGGTTCTGATATGGTTCTGGGGCACCAGTGGTCAAGGGTGAATTCCATTGCTGCTACATGCTCTACCTCATCTATTGTGCAAGGGCCCGACCTCTCGCAACGGCAATCAACGTGAGAATTTGACCACCTCTTGACGCTAGATCAACGTCGTCACAACCGTAAATCTTGAGCGCCCGCTTTACTGCCTGTCGAACCTTCGCCAACTGAAGCAACCCTCCCGCAGGACTCACTCCTCCCTTCATTCCACTGTGAGAAACCTTGTGACAAGCTGTGGTATCATCTGCAGTAGCAGCTCTGTTCTGGTAGGTCTGGCCGCGGACGTCGTTCGATCCGACACTCACACTCTCCGAGTCCGTAGCCCCGAGGTTAACGAGCAAGCGGCCTAGGGCAGAGAATGCCTCAAGGCACACATCACGGCAGGGGTTTCTCTCGAGGACGGCGAGTACCATCCCCACGGCACAAGATACCTCACCCACAGCCACGCCACCAACGGTACCACCTGCATCTCCGCCCGGTTGTAGAGGACCATTGATTGCTGCTTCACCATCGGTTAGTGTAAGTTGTGGTAGAGAAAACGACCGTTTCACTGACGGTTCCTCCTCGACGCCGGCAACGCTTCTGGAACACCGTTGACTGTCCTCTCCTTCTGCGCCCATCACCGTCTTTGGCCCGACGCCGCCCAGAACGATCTCAACGAGAGCGCGGAAACTCTGAGATACAACTTCCGCGTCGCTGGCGAACTGGGTTAGGGCACTTTCTAGCAGGACGATAGTCCCGGCGCCGACAAGAGCCTCCTGGTTGGCCCGGTTGCCTCCCCGACACAACGCTTCCATAGCTGCCCCCACAGCGAGCTGTATTTCACGGTCGCGCAAGAAAAGTCCCTGGGCTCGAGCTATCGCCGAGGGGCCTCGCAAGCGGGCCAAATCTTGGACGTTTCGGCAGCCGCCGAGGGCGAGGGCTCGCACGGCCTTGACCCCACTAGCCTGGGGCAGCGTGGGGGGATATGCCGTCGACAATGGAAATGACACGAGTGACAATTCAACTGAGTGTGAGGCCTACACCGGCGATATTGGCAGCATAGGAGCGACTGTGAACGATAATTCTTTCGGGAAGGCTGCTGCCGTTATGTATCACAGAATTCCGAGTTACCAGTGTTTCGGTCATGATTCATCGCGTTATTAAATCTGGTTTCTCCAGCTCTTGCTGACCTGCATCTGGAGGTCTCGGGGGTGGTGCTCCAGGGCGAAAACAACGGCTTTGCAGGCTCCATGCCGCCCGATGAAGTCACTGAGGTTCTTGTCGGCGGCCGCCATGTTGGCCAGGCCGTTCAAAAGGTACACAATAACTGTATTTTGGTGTATGTGTTGTTACAAAAAGTTAGATCGTAGGTTGACGATGCTGAAGTTCAGGTTTAGCTTAGAGCTGTTCGTCATGTGCATGCAAGCGGTAGGTGTGCGTTATTCAATTTGCGGCATCAAAGAGTGGTTTCCTAAATGCATTATTCGTATCCATTCCCTATGGTTGATCCCAATGCTCAACAGTCTCAAATTCTCAGGATAGCTTAACACGCAACAACAACTGCGTGGTTGGCAAGAGCAGGAACCCGGTTCAGTCTCGAGCGGGATGATGACGAGAAGTCCTGTAGCAAACAATTTGGTCCTGAGGCTTCTTTCTTACCGTCGCGGTCGGCCGGCTTCCCGCCCGAATGCCCGTTCGCTATTGCGCCGTTGAGAGTGGGTCCTTCCTCCCCCTCACCCTCTCTCTCGCTGGTCGTCGGGGAAGACGACTCTTCCAACGTCGTTCGTAGCAGTCGGATGATCACCGGCGCGACACCAGCCTTCGTCATCGCTCTCGCTCCTCCCGGTGTTAGGCTTAGGTTCTGGACGGTGAGGGCTCCCTCACATCGCACCCGCCGATCTTCGGGAAACGACTCCAGCGCCGAGGCTACTGCCGTTGGGACGCCACCTTTGTATCTTTGGCCGCGATGTCACAAGAAGTGGCGCACATTTGGTGGGTAATCTCAATAGATTGCAAAATGTCGACAATCCGTACATTGGTTGTCACGTAACAAAATAATGTGCACGGCACACACACCTTCCGCAAATTTAGAAGTCGACCTTGATGACCTTAATTTCTCTGGCAGCTGTTAACCAACAACCCGCCCTCTTCTTGTAGCTTGACCATCGACTATTGATGAGAGTGTGTTTTTCCCAAATGGAAGGCCCGGGGGCTAGGTGGAGGAACCCGCTACAGGAAAGCTCCTTGCTTGCCTGTGCAGACGCTTTCGGTTGTCTGCCCCAGATGCGGATAGAGCGGCAAGGGTCGCCAGCGCCCCCCGCAGAGCAGCCTGGTTCGAAGAGTTGCTCTTCATCATGCCCGCGAGGGCTTCGCCCGCGCCCTCCCGGACGATCCGCCTTCTGGCGTCTGGCGATGACATCGCCAAGTTGAAAGCAGTGGCGCAAGCCTGGAACTGCACACACAGCGACTCCTCGGCCGTGCAGGGCCTCGTCTCGCTAGCCCTGCTCAGTCCTTCTTCGTCGTGCGTGGCGTGGCGGCCGGTCCCGTCCCGGCCGAACGCGGCCAGCGTCCGCACGACGGCTTCCGGCGCCCCGGCTCCCCGCCAAACATCGCACCGATCGTCGCTACCCGTGAGGGCGCGCATGGTTGCCACCCCCCAGTGCTGGATGTTCGCGTCGTTCAAGTACAGCCCGAGCGCTCTCACGACGGTGAGGACCACCCCGGCCGCCCACACCGCCTCATTGCCGTCCTTCCCTGAGGTGGCCACCTTGGCGAAGGTCTTCAACCCTTCGGCCTGGACCGTTGGGTTGTGTCGGAACTTCATGAGGGCCTTGACGGCGAGTCCTAGGATCCCCGCGCTTGTGATCCTGTCCGTGTTGCCCGAAGGGTCCGTCTCTGCCACCAGGGCTGCAGCGGCGCTTAGGCCCCACCGCTGGACCTTCGGCTTCGAGGGGTGTTTGAGCAGGGCTGTTGCCGTCGCCTCGGCTGCACGGGCGTGTCCCAGCGCCGTTCGATTGAAGCCGGAGAGCGCGGCCAGTCTGGTGACGGCTCGGCACCCTTCTTCCGCGACGGCCTCGTCGTGGGAGAAGTCGAGGAGCTCCTTGGAAATCATGGGACAGACGCCCGCTTGCCCTAGCAGCCGACGGTTCTCCGAGCTCATTGAAAGCTTCGCAACAGCCAGGAGACCGGCCAAGGCCACGTCTTTGTCTCCAGGGCACGCTTCAAAAGCACCCGTCACGGCTTGGGCACCCCCGTTCCTCCCGAGCGCCTGCACATGGGAAGGCACGGCGGCAAGTGTTCAAAAACTTCCAAACCGTACGCATTATCGAGGATAGTGCTACATTCGTACCTCACGTCGTAATCCTAGTGTGGAAAGTCGGAACAGCGGCTTGAATAACAGACAAATGGCCTGTCTGCCAAACGACGTCCCACCAATGAAAAAGTACTGACTGGTTTTCCTGGTTCTGTGCCGACTACCTGGAGATCTTTCGGCTTCAAACAACTTGCAACGTTGCCGAGAGCCATGCATCCCGCGCGTTGAAGCTGGCTGGCCGAGCTGCTCTTGTTCATGGCCGCTAAGAGCGCGCGCAGTGCGCCGCATCGCATAAGAGCCGAGCATCGACTCGCATTGTCGTGCCCTCCAGACAGCTCTGTCAAGGCTTGCGCGGCCCACAGTTGCGTTTCCGCTTGGATAGACAGCTTCGAGTCTTGTTGCAGTCCCACCGGTGGAGTTAGCCCCACCTTGAGATTGTTCTTGCGCCCTGACAACGCGACCGCTCTGCTCAGCGCCTCCATCGCGCCCATCGAGGTAAGTCGATTTCGATTGGTGGAGCTGTGCCGGGTCAAGAGAAAGGCTGCTTTACACGACATCAACAGATCCCACGCGCGAGCAAGTTCGTCCTCTTCGCCGCCCCCTCCGCCGTGGCCGGCGACCCAGGCCCATGTCGGAGCGGTCACTTGCCGCAGCCACACCCCGGCGAAATCGACGGCCCCGACGAAGCCGAGACGACTCGCTAAAGCACCCGTCGTCATCTGGTTGCCTTGGTCGTCGTTTTCTTCTGTCTCGTCGTCGCTCGCCTCCGTTGTTCCCTCTCCGTGTTCCGAGACGCCCACGAGCAAGGCGAGGCCCGCCCGCCGCACCTCGATGTCGTCCGGATAAGCGTCCACAATTTTCATAAGCTGCACGTCTCGCGCACGGTGTGAAGCACCCCCCGGTTCCGGCATGGAAGGTGGTCGGAAAGAAAACGCGGAAACCATTCAAGGGGGCCGTAGTCAAACGGGTGCCATTTGATCGGGTTACGTCGCTGGAATCTTGGACCGCTTTGGACCGCTGGGCGTAAGGGGGTGGTGTGGTTGGGGTTGGGATTCGTGCCTGGGTATAGAGTATCTCCTTTCAGCACTCACAACAAGCTTCGACGCGCCTGAAGGAAGCACAACTGGTACGTGGCTTTTTCTGTGTGTTCTTTGGGGGAACCAATGGACGGGAGTTGTCCACCCCCGTACGCAGCGTGCTCGCCCACCTGCTCGCAGACCCCGGCCGCGATGAGCCGGCCGACGGCCGCTTGCCGTGCTCCTCTGCATAGCGCTCCCATGGCCCTCAAACATCCTAGGCGCAAGTCTCGGTCTCTCGGGAAAGCCTTGGCGCTCTACGCTCAGTGGAGAGGTTGGAAGTGGAGCGGCCAGGGTTCAGTTTCATGCATGCCTGCCATTCATGGCTACGTGCCAGAACTAGATCAGGCGATGGGGCCGGCGGGAGGGGGCGTTACGTGCGACTTGTTGTCCAAGCTTCTGTGGCCATCCCACACGACGAACTAAAACCTTGACGGAACGCTCACCTTGCAGAGCAATTCGCACCCAGCCGCCGCTATTAGCTCGCGTTCCACATTTCCTGGCTCTGCAGCCACCGCCGAGGCTGAGTCGTCCTCTTCACCTGGCTCGGAAACCGGGGTTGGTGCGCTCTCTGCGCAGTTGCTGCGGAACCTTTCAAGGAGTTCGTTGATGGCGAGCACGGCCGGGAACTGGACTTCCCTGACGTTCGGGGACGTCGCCAGAACCCGAGCGAGCGCGGTCGCTCCGCCTGCGGCGGCAATGCTCCGGGAAGCGTCGCCAGCAGCATCGCCGACGAGGAGAGCCAAAATTGCCCGGCTGACGAGCAGTTCGCAAATGGTTCCAGGCGTCAAGAGGTGGGTGAAGGTTGGGGGCATTGTTCAAGTCAGACAGTGAAACAGATCACTGTGTTGACGAAAATCGGGAAGGTTTCACCGAGCGTGTTGAGTATCCGCAATGAAATTGCAGGATCCCGCACGTTAGCTAAGCCAAAACACGACCTGTGCACAACATGGCCCAACTCGAACAGGTATTGAAACCATTCAACTGCCAAACTTCGGATATCGATTCACACGTGGGAGAAAAAAAGGCTGTATGTAGTCCATATTCAAACCTGGCCGCCCGGTGAATGTTGGCGTCCCTCATGAAAGTCTGCACGCTCTGTACCGCTAGCCTGCAAGGCGCGTCGATGGTAGTGCTCTCCCACATGCCGGGACTGCTGCTGCTCTCGGCCAAGAGCGCGATCGTCTCCAGCCCGTAGAGTTGTACCGAGTGCTCGCGTGGGGCGGCGGCCAAGGCGACGGCCGAGGCCTTTCCAGCACCCGCCGCCACTAAGCGGCGGCTGAGGCCTGACTCCTGGGCGAGAACGCTGAGCGCTTGGCACGCCACGTCTCGAACTCCTCGTCCCGGCAACGACGACGCTACGATTGAGGTTGATAGCTCATTTTTCCCGCCGCCGCCTATGCCACCGAGCACGCTACTCCCGTCGCTGTCGCTGGCGGCGTGCTCGTCGAGCCCACCCGCTGCAACCACGACAATCGGTTCGCAGCAGTCGGCGAAACACCGACGCGCAGGAGGGCCACACGTGGAGCCTAGTTCACCCACGAGCAGACAAACAAGGCGTTGAGTCTTCCTGCTGTGTGAGAACTGCTTCGCTACTTCGGCGACCCTCTTGCACACCGATGGCGCGTACAGGGGCCGCAGCAGCGGGAGCAACGGCGAAGGTTCAGGAGCGGTCTCGACCACCCTATCTTCCACGAGCGAATGGGATGATGACGCCAGGGAAGACGTTTCGGATGCAGGCTCTTCATCTTTTGGCACCGCACTGCAGGCTCGCGCCAGTATCAGGGAGAACTGGAGGGCCTCCACCATGAGCTCCAAGTCTAAGGCCCCGAACATTCGAAAAATTAACGCTACGGCGTCCACCCCGCCTGCGGAAGCCATATCCGCCGCTACGCTTGTCTGCGCCCCTAAGGTGTCGCCGCCTACCCGTCCCGTTCCCCTTGCACCGCCGTTCTCGTCGTCCAGCGTGGCGGACAGGCGGTTAGCCAAACGACAGGCTAGGAGGCTAACGTCTCTTGCGGTGGCGTTGCTGGTCGTCGCCTTTACGTGCAGGTTGGCTTCATCGACCCGCCGCCGACGCAACGCTGCGAGCTTGGCTTCCACCACTTCGTTGTCCTCCAAAACCTCTTCCCCGAGGCCGGCGGCCGCGACCAGCGCTCGGGCCTTGTCGAGGGGAAGACTGCGAGCAACCTGAGTGGGGGCGACAGGAGGAGAAGTTGTAAGTAACTACCGCTGTACGTTAGGGATGGAAACTTGACTACAAGGGTTACCGAGCCGATTGTGACTCGAGGGAGTTGGAGCGGATCATTATTTTTTGCCACCGCGCGACCAGCCATGATGGCGACTCACAAGTTGCGGAAACACTTTGCATGATTTCAGTCTAGCCGTTTGCTGTGGAAGGGTTTGCGCTCGGAAACCTTAACTACTAGGAGAATGACGCTAGTACACACCTCCTAATGACCTTCAAGTTTCTGGTAGGAGGAAGATGGGTGCGGTACAGGACTAGCGCTGGGCGTTCAACACATACATCGCTTTCAAAATCGCTTTCAGCGTTCAGAATTTTCAGTCGTTTATGCAGCCAATCGGCATACGTCCCATATCACCGGGTTATAGGTCCTATTCCATCCTTCCAGAATGTGTCGCTGCCTCGAAGGCCGCGCTGAAGCAACCGTGTCGCTCGGTTCCTTCCATGCAGAGCAAGAGAATAGTGCGTCAGTACCTTGGGGATCATTGTGTGCCGCTTCGCGCCAAACGCCCCCGCAAGTGTGATGTAGAACGCCGCGGCCGTCACCTTCCCAAGCCGGAACGCCTGCGTCTGCTCCCTCAGCTTTACCGCTCGCCCCGCCATCGCCCTTTTCTTCTTTTCTCTCGCCTGTTCGTCGTTACCATTGGTTTGTGTCAGAAGAAAGGAGGGCAACCATAGGAACACAAAGAGGGGCGTCGCCTCTTACCATATCTGCGAAAGAGAGCACCTCAAGCTGAAGGTTATGTGCAGGGAATGGCAATACTGGACGTGAATGTTTTCGGGCCACATGTGATGAGATTCACAAAGGTCATTCCGCACCGCACGACTAATGATGAAACAAACGACCGAAAATATCAGGGGACTAAAAATAACGCCAGCGTTCGACTTCATCCCGTACAGACGAAATGGACAATCAAATGTAGCGGCTAGGGCGGCGGACCCCGAAAAAAACTAAGGGGCACACACATACCCCTCGAGCGAGGGGCTCACCTGCTCCGCTTCCCGTTTGGCCTTGGAGCCTTTCGGACCTTGGTCTCTGCCGCCGTCAGACTGTTCTTCATCGTCGTCGGGGCCTCCAGCTAAACCCAGCCCTCCCAGACTTCGAGGGAGGGTCTCCGGCAAGGGAAGGTGCTTGTGAGCGACACACCTGCATCCACGACGGACAACATTGGAGGGCATATTTCGAAAGCGAATGTATCCTTCCGAACGTCCGGAGCATGGCGACTTAGTGAAACATGAAGTGCCTCTTGGTGGTGTCGGGATAGGTTCATGACTACGGTCGCCCCAGGTGTCTGGAGCGGCGGCGCAGATGAGAGTTGGAACGGATGACACACGGGACCTCGGCATCCATGCTCTAGACAAGTTGTCGTTTGCGACGCCGCCTCCGGGGGAACTGATCGCGGGGAGTGCCAGCCCGGCCGAAGGGTTGCTGCAATACGCCGGGGGTGGGTGAGCAAACAGCCAGCCACAGGTACACGTGTCTACGGAGACGAGAACCCTCAAGCACAGGTCGCACGGCTCTTCTCGTCCAAGCTTCTCCTCCCTTACCTGCAGAGGTGCAAGGCCACGGCCCACTCGTCGTGGTCTAGCTCCCCGTTGTCATTCGCGTCCGCCAGCCCCCATATTTTCGAAAGCTGCGCGCGCGTCAAGCCACTCTTGCCGAGCAGATTGGCCGCCTCACGGCCGTCGATTGTCCCATTATGGTCCGCGTCGATCTTAAAGATTGTGCCGTAGTTGCATGGCGGGGGTGGTTTTGGTTCGCGCGTGTTTTCGCCGGCGGGGGTTGTGGGGAGAAGGATGGGGCGGAGAGAGAGAGAGAGAGAGAGAGAGAGAGAGCAATCCGTGATTTAATCCTTTGACGGATGTTCCCAAGGGTCAATATACAATGTGGAAGGTCCATATATTGTGGGTTGCTACTGTAGAAGAACCTGTACAATGCGGGCATATGACCCCCTACTTCATCCTCGCTTTAGCCGACAACTAGTTCTTGTCAGTTGGACGCCTTCTCATAGAAACGGTAGTCAACAACCACACCATTCTTGATTGCTCTGTGCTACCGTCGCTCTGACCGACCACTGCTCACCTTGACCGGAAGGAAATGTTGAAGAAGGCTGCAACACTGAAATCATTGGAACGCATTTGTCCTGTGCCTAGCCCTAATGTCATTTTTCAGTCCAATCAACAAATTCAATAAGCGAAAGAACCTACCTGCATGAAGATTACGTCGTATCCGGCCCTCTCCGATGTGGACATGCCATAAAGCTGGTCCCTCTCCTCTCTAGAGAGCGACTTGTTTTCCTTAGTCGGTGTCTTGGCGTCCTCTCCCTCCGTCTCCGTCTCTGCACGATCAGCGCCCCCTTCTACACTTCCTGCCGCAACCTCGGCGACACACTTGCCACCCTTGGCCGCTGTCAGCCGTCCCTCACGCCTTTCCTCGGGCACCGAGACGAGCGCGAATTTTTGTGCATGGTCGTTGTCTGACCCACTCTGTTGGTCCGGCTGGGCAGGAACGCTTTCTTCCGCTTCTCTGGCGCTGCCTGCTTTGTCCGCTATTGTTGCTGGGCTGCTTGACTTTCCCTTTCTGTTTGTCTTTGGTGCTCGGGATTTCTCCAATGGTTTTGATCGTCCAGCTTCTTTCATCACCAATTTTGTATGTCTCGATGCAGGCCTCCGTTTCGCGGCGGTGGCGGCGGCGGCGGTGGTGGCGTGTTTTCCGTCCTTATGGTGTTCTTGGTCTTGGTCTTGGTCTCTAGGTGTGGCCTTCTTGTTCCTCTTCTTGTTCTTTCCGCCACTGTCTGCTGCTGGTGAAACATGTTTTGTCGTCTCGCCTGTGATATCATTTTCAGCAGCGGCGGAAGTCTCGCTTTCCCCTGCCGTTGCTGCGACAGCGGCAGAAGACGCGGCAGAAGACATCACCCCGAAGCCTCGTTTCTTTGACAATCCGGCCTCTTCCTCGGTCGCTGCTGTCGCGCTTGACCCACCCTTGTTCCCTTTCTCCTCTTCCCGCCCCCCCTTCTTCGTTCTTGCTGTGGTCCTGGCTTTCTTGTTACCATAGCCGATGTTCCGTGCTTGATCGTTTTCGACCGCTCCAGTCATTTTATTCCCAGCATCATCACCACATTTGTTCCTCCGTCCTTTGTTTCCTCCGCTGCCAGAACTAGCTGACGGGATTTCAAGCTTTTCCCTGGTGTTCGTGCTGCCTGTGGTGATCGTCTCCTCTGCCGAAGCGGCCACCCCTTTTCCTCTTTCTTCGCTTTGCACTGCCGGCTGCGGGAGGAGAGCACCGAGGCTCTCCGGCAGGGCTCTCGGCACCGGGAGGCCTTTCTTCGCGGAGCAGGAGGCAAGGTGCATGGCGATCGAGAATTCCATTCTGGAGAGAGCACCGTCCCGATCGACATCGGACATGACCCACAGGTGGCCGAGATCCTTCTTCCGCAGACCGGACTTGGCGAGAACCACCGCGGCCTGATCGTCCCCCGAGAGGGTAGGTCGTGGGATAGATCGTCAGCTTTATCGCGCGGTTTTGCGTCTTGGACTGCTTGGTACGAGGTATTTTCCTGCACATGGAGATATCTAGATCTTACATCATTCGCCGCGGAGTGTAGAGAGAGCGTAAACTAAGTGAGCGCACGCACCCATACATCCCCCACCCACCTTCTTTCCGCCCAGGGTGACCCCTTTGCCCTTGACCAGCTTGTCGAAGGCCTTGCCATACCGAGCGGCGTCCTGATCACTCATGCGATACTCCGACCCCCCTTCTTTTTCCTTCTCCTTGCTGTATGATCTCGCTTTCGCGCTCCCTTCTCCTTCTCCATCACCTGTCACTGCCTCCTTCTCGTCCTTCTGCCCACGCGCATGATCTTCATCTAGTGCCTGCTTGGTCATGCCTATCATCTTTCCCGGCACCTCGTCGGTTTTTGCTGGCGAGGGATCGCTCGATGCCACCCCCTTCGTCGACTCTTGGCGGCCTTTCTCTTCCGCCGCCACGCGGCCGTCGCCTTCTCTATTCCCCTCGTTTTCTGTGGCAGAAGCCGCGGCGAGACACGGGGGCAGAACGCTGGGCAAGGCCAGGGCCGGAGTTCTGACGGCGCAGGCCGCGAGGTGCATGGCCACGGCAAACTCGTGTCGGGAGAGCTTGCCATCCCGATCGGCGTCGGCCATGGCCCAAAGGCTGCCGAGATCCGTCTTGCTCAGCCCGGACTTTGCCAGCATCGTTGCGGCCTGCCGCCTCGTCCAGGGAAATTGTTGGTGTTGTGGCCACGAGAAGATGCAGGCAAGGTCTTTTGTTGGCTGCCCTTACTCGGTTAGAACATTCGACCACGCATCCCTTTCGAGACTGCGATCTGTTCGTGCTCCTAGATGAGGATCCAACGCCGAGGAGCTTTCTACGCGTTGACGATGTCGTGTGCGTAAACACACCTGCGAATACAAAAGCCTTCCTCCAAAGGTTTCACGCAGAACGCAATCTTCCTAGTCTCGGTCCGCCAATCGGTAGGTGGTTGTCGACCGTTGGATCGAGAATATCAATTGGCACCGCACAACTTGCAGAGTAGATAGCTGTCATAACATTTCATCAACGGCTTACGTTTTGAACGCTTTGCAGTCGGACGAACACGCTGTAAAAGACAGTAACACAAGTGTTCTCTCTGCACGTGCTCTCATACGAAGTATGTCCATTGTAGGGTGTTGACGGTAGGCTACATCGCACCTGTTTACCGCCGATTTTCTTCTCTGTTTTTCTCGTCGTGAGCTTGTCGAATACGTTCGTGTACCGGGTTTTCTGCGCATAGCTCATGTGATATATGGCTGAAACGTCGGTGTCCACCTCCTTATGCTCCTTCGTCGCCTTCGTCTTATTCTTTTTTGTCTTCCTCTTGTTGTTGTCCATATCTTCAGAAGGACCAAGCACCACCGCGGCCGTTTCCTTCTCTCCAACCGATTCCGTTTTAACCTTTGCTTGCAACTCCATCGCCTCCATCTCCTTCCCGCCTTCCTTCTCCTTCGTGCTTGAGTTGGCCAAAGTCGGCCTCGTTCTCGAGAAAATCCCGCCGCCCTTCTTTCCGTTATTTTTCTCCTGTGTCTTCCCCCTGACCTTTCCTTTGGCTTCCCCAGCTTTGCCTTCCCCGCCCCCGACACCAGTCTCACGGTCCTCATTCGCCACTGCCGGAACGCCGTTGCCCACAGAACCCTTGACGCCCTTCCGATTTGCCTCTCTGTTGCCTTGACCGCCGTTCCCACCCTCGGGAGCATCTACGGCGTCATTTCTTTTCTCAGCCGGTGGGGAGGCGCCGGGAACGAAGCCTGGGGGGTGGAGACAGAGCGGCAGGGCCTCCGGCAGCTCCAGCTTTCGGCTTTTCATGGACCGGGCGAGGTGGTACGCGACCCTCCAGCCATGCTGGGTCAGTTTTCCTCTTCGGTACGGGTCGCACAACTCCCTTTTTGGTGCCGTTTCAAACGGAATGGCGGTTGGTGATCGCGAGGTTGAAGTGTTCGTTTTGGGGCTAGACGGGGCACAGCGGTTGATGGGTGGGTGGCTGGGTGGGTGGGGCCGTCGGACCGGTGGACCTTAGCATCGAGTTCTTCGTCGATCCGCCACGTAGGCCCACTACTGCGGCAGAAAAGAGCGCAATCACTCCTTGAAACCACCAGGGATTACGGAGCTTAGTATGGAGCCGAAGGCGTAGACAAACTGGAGGGTGTCACTCCAGTTTCTCAAAACGTTTCATCAGGTGGCGCCGCCTTTCACCGACTGGAAGCAAAACGACCCTAGCGGGAACAAGAGCAGCGGCGCTGGATTCGCGTGAGCTCCTCAAACGGAACATGGAGAAATGACCCATCTGCCCAATGTTTGCCATCCCATTCACAACCACACGGGATAGACTCAAACGCAAGGGAGAACAAATCGCTCACCAAATATGTCGCCGAGCGTCCTCGGACGTGCGAGCCTTTTGAAACATCGATTTCGCCTCTGAACCACAGCGTCGGGCAACACGGCCATGGACCAGGTGGAAGGGTGCCGCAAGAAGTCGGCACAACAAAAAAGTGTCGTTGTTTGTGCATGGTATTCTGCCCGAATGGGCCGTCACTAAGCGGGATAGCTGGGTAGTGGTGAGCGTCGTTTCCTCAACATAAACACAACAAGAAAGACCGCATCAGCCCAAAAGTGCAACCGAGGTCGTTCTGCATGTGAGGAGAGTACCCCTAAGATCTGGGAGACTGGGTTCTCGCACGATAACACACGTCGTCGACTACAAGCTTGTTTTTCGGCGGGAGAATCAGACCACCCTACGACCATAATTTGGTCTCCTTGATTAAGCAACCACACGATCGGGCTGGAACTCCAGACAATCCACCACGGTCGACAGGATTTTTTCCCTTGAGGACGACTAGCACACTTTAGCCCGACTATTAGTTTGGTACAATACACAACCATCACCGAGTGGGGAGATGAAGCCGTCCTTGTCCTTGTCCTGCTTGAAGAAAGCCTTGTCGTATATTGCGATGTCGACATCCGTCATCGCCCATTGGTCGAGCTTGTTTGCATCTCGTATTCTGTCGAGAAGGTTACCGTGGGAGGCTAGACAGTCACGACGAACAGCATGCCCCTTCGCCCCTCGAAAACCGTTCAGAGCCACCAAAGTTCGCACAGGGTCTCAGAAAACGCAAAGCCGAGGGTGGTGTGCACGAACCACCGCCGCCGCACGGTCTAGCTATGAGCACCATCCACCTCGCCACAACATCAAGATAATCGCGAAACAATTACCTTGACACTTTTTAACAAAAATTATTATTGCTGTTGTAGATGTGCTTCTCTCCGCTCGGAACCATCGTGTATCGAGGATCGGGAGGGTGTCTTATCACCCGATTTTTAAAACTGAGCGCCTTCTACCCCTCACTTTTTCAACCTCGCCATTTCGGCCTCGTGCTCCAGCCTGTCCTGCTCCTCCAGGCGCCGCTGCTCCTCGGCCAGCGCGTCATCACATATGCTGCTGTCATCTTTGTTTTTCTCTTCAGGTTCTCCGTTGTTCTCGATCTCAGATTCCTCCTGCCCTTCCGGCGTAGTTTCCTCCGCCGACGTACGGCCTTCTTTTTTGTTCTTTCCGTCAATGCTGCCCCGCGCTCCTGCGGCTGCCGCTGTGGTTGCGGCATGGACGCTTCCCAATGAAGGACCTTCATCGCTGTTGGCATTATCCCGAGACTCACCCGCATCGTTAGTTTCAGCCGCATCGTTGTCGCCAGCCAGAGCCGCGTCCTCCTCAGCTTCGATTTCTTTCTGAAGCTCAAGCTCGATGCTCTTTCGTCTCGCCTCTATCTTTCTAGCCTGAGGCAGTATCACAAACACGACCGCGAAGCTGGGGTCAGAGCCTTACCAAAATCGAACAGGAGTATTCAGAGGCAAGCCTCGTGCATACGGACGACACACATAAAACACGACAACCCAGACGTGTATCCTTGCCTACGGCATGTGAGAAACGGAGACATGGACAATCCAAACGCGCTTCTCACGACAGCGCTACTTCGCCATTCTGCGGCCTCGCTTTATGTGCGTGCCTCACCAGTTCTTCTTCCTCCCTCTGGATTGCTCTTACGGCGGCCTCGCTTTTCTCCAGGCTGGCACGTCTCTGTTCCCTCACGCGGTTAATTTCCAGCTTCAGAGGCAATTTCCAGAGCACAAGCAGGGGAAACGAAACCGTGCTTATTCTGTGATTTGGGCCTGCGGACTGGCGATGGGTGGTCATGCTGATAGGTGTCGTGGGTGGAAGGAAAATATCACACGCTTCTGGCGTACAGCACGTGGGGACCCCAAACAACGAGTGTTCGATACTCAGAAGAATCCTCCTTCTTATGATATTCGAATCCAGTGCTCGCTTCGCCAGGCTCCATACGCGCGCGACATTCGCGCGTCAATGCATTAGATTGCGTCCAGTGTACTACATTGCGTGCGATCAACAAGACCCCAGAAGGTCTCGCCCTACAAACCAAGAAGTCTGAACAGGTAGGGGAGACACGGTTGGAGTAGTGTGTCAAGCTCTCCGACAGCGGCTCCGTCTACACTCGCACCACGAGCCCCGACCGCTACACCAACCAAAACCGATCTGCAAACAGGTCGACCTTTTGGACGGCTCGACTCCATCTCGTGCGAGCCGACGTCGCCTTCGCCCTCCCACCACGGACAGCGCTCCCCCTGCATGAACCGCCAACAGCCCCCATACTCTTTAGGGCCGCCTCACAGCAGGACAACACGGCGAGCGCTCGGATCACAGCGGCGATTCCTGCCTGGCGGAAGGCTTTCGCCACGATAGGGTCGCTGAAGAGGGGGACCAGCGCTTGGCATCCCCATCTCTGTACGTCTGCATCTTTGGGGCATGCCGCGAGAGCGGCAAGGATGGCCTGCGCGTGAAATATATGTTTTCATGATTTTAGATACTATGGACCTCGTGTGTGGCAGCACGTGCTTTGCACGTTGTAGTAGTACATTTATGTGCATCTGCGCAGGGGCGCGCCAAACGTCAACCGCGCCAGGAGCCTGACAGCTTGACGGATTTGAGGTTAAAGCAGACCGAGCGCGTAGTTGTACCCAAGGAACAGGGAACGTGTCGGAGTGGCGTGTGCCGAAGCATGAAAAATGGCACGAGAAAAGGAGAACGACAGAATCAACGACATGTCGAGCCTTGATGGTGTCGTCTCTTGTGCCCCCATACTACTTCCATTTGCGGCACCCTTTTTCTTTCAGCAAACTCATTGAAAGTGCAGCAACCAGAGGGTGCCGGTACAATCACGTGTTGAATCGTGACCCTGAGAGACAGTCGGTTTCTTTTTTTTGCCCTCGTACCAATAAAACGTATTACAGGTTCATCAGGAGCCCCAAGGGCCGGCCGTAGCACCTGAATCCCCCCCTGCCGTCGCACAGCGCTTAGACCGTCACTATCCCTAGCAGCCAGGTCTGCCAACCCTTTGCAGCCCTCCCACTGGTGCTGCTCCGAGCTCGGATGGGTCCGCATGTCATTCACCAACAGTCCTGAGGAAGGGGAAACATCGATCGGGCAGATACAAGTGAAGACAACCGTTGATCAACAAGCGAGTATCGCGCAGCGTTTGGCCTGTTTGCAAAAACCCACGAAAACAACCACGAGTGAATTCACTGTCCAGTCCCCTCACCACGGTATACATGCCCGCAGCTGCTTTGGCTCCACCGGAACGAGTCCGTCTTTCCCCACGTGCCGACGCTTGACGTATGATCACAAGTTCACTAGCTTTCAAGAGGCGCGCGAGAAGATACAGAATAACAGCGCCCCGCATTGCCACTGAATACCAGCGAACAGATTCTATCGACACCGAGCTTCGGGGGGAAATCCCTGGTAATTCTTCTACCGTGCATCCTCGTAGTACGTGGAACAATGTCCACTTGGGAATTGTGCAGGAAATGCTGTACCACCATAGCGAAGATGGAATTGTGTATGTCTATCTCTCTTTCGTCAGAGTTTACGCTTATTCCAGTAGCGTGTCTCGACCCGCCCTTCCATCCTCTTGATGAGGCCGGTAGGTGACACTACGGTACTCACCCGCAAGATCGTCTGCTTCCGCTTCTTCCATCTTGATCATCTGGGACACTTCCTCGTCCGACCGCCAGGGTACGGCGTCCGTGAGGCGCGCGCGCCCGGCAAGCGGAGCACTCCGTGGTACCTGCTCCCAATTCCAGAAAGACGACCCAGATTCTCTCCCTTTGTCACGATTTGCATCGTCTTCGACGTCTGCCTTCCCCGTATTCCGGCGGTTGACCCCTACAAGCGCAGCGAGAAGCATGTCGTGTTCAGGAGGTTGATCCGATATATCAAACACTGGTGGCTTCGCCCTCGCCTTGGAAACCGTCGCGGACGCCGTTTTATCGGATCGGGTGTCGGCAGGACCGGCGCCTGCTTGCTGTGTACCGCCGATTTCGCTCTCTCCTGTGCCTTCGAAACACGAGCGGACGGCCGCGATGACGTCCTTCACCAGGAAACGATTTCGGTGAAGCTCGGCCTGGACTTTCGTAGGCAGTCTCTGAGCGAGCTGCGCGTAGAACCCATCGACTGCGCGACGGCGCAAACGCCGCCCTCTCTCTCTGAATTCGGTTGCCGTGTTGCCCGTGCCGCATCCTGTTGCTGCCAGTTGGTGCTCGCCGCCGCCGCTGCCTCTTTCACAGTCCTTGAGATCGCTGCCATTTTCCAAGTTTCCCGGGCCATTCTTGGTATTGGCGTCAGCAATGACAGCAGCGTCGTCGGCAGAAGAAGCCGTAAGGCTACTCGATGTAGTAGCCCCAGATCTCGAAGGCTTTATCTCGATCGAGTAGGCCCAGATCGGAAGGTTGAGGGGTCGCATTCCAGCCCCCGCGAGACGAACAGGCAGCACCGGTGTACCCTGCCGTACTGCCGCGCACACCTCCATGAGACAGAAAGGGTCCTCAAGACTTCCGGCAGAAATGAGCCACACCATGTTTAGCGATTGCGCCACCTGTGTGAAAACATAAAATGGAGACCAACCAGAATCAGGTCGTGATCATGCAACGGAGACCTTCGGGCTTCGACATTGCGAGAGGTTGAGTACATTTTCCGAAAAGTTGTCGTCGGAACATGGTGAAATTCTCACAAAGATATACCAAATGACAGATATATGTCAGGATAAACGCTCCCATTTAATATGCACGCCTGTGAAATGGTGGTGGGGAGATGCGCCGGTTGGGTCTTGTAGTGCGGTTACTCAGCATCCGTCACCGTACCTCGTGGAGGAGCGGCCCACCGGTGACTCCCAAACTGCCGCTGCCTCGCAAACGGATTTTTACCGGCGCGTTGGGTGGATCCCATGCGGATCCGATGGTTCTTTGAAGGCCCTTGGCGAATTTGGTTGCGCCACGGAACGTGTCTCCCTCCTGAAAGCCAAATTCCCAGAGAAACAAACCATCCACATCAGACGCCAAGGGCTGATAGTTGTCGGCAGGTGAAGGAACGTGCTCAACCGCTGACCCCAACGGTCAACGTTCACTTGCTACAGCAGTGTCGTATTCGACACTCGTCCGCGCAAAAGTCCAAGGTGAGGGCTCGATCTATTTTTTCTCTCCAGTTTGATCTGATGCCCAGAATAAGCGACCATGCGTGTCGCTCCCGAAAACTTTCCCTCCACATGTTGCAAGTACCAGGATCATATGACGACGTTTAAGTAAATTCCGTTGTCTATCTATCTGACTGCTGCAGAAAGCACGCCACAAGCGCGCACACTCCAGTCTTACAGTAGACTGACGATGACTCACGTTTAGAATTCAATCGACCAGAGCAATACATGTTCGCAAACCGCACCTTGGTGAAGGTAACGTACGCTGCGTTGTGTGTCCTCAAGTTCCGCACGACAGTGTGCTTGTAGGGGGACCCGCTTTCCTCCAGCGCGGCCACAGCGGCCTCCGTGGTTTTCTTCAGTTTTTCGAGACCTTGAACTATGAAGTCCTGTTGTGGCTTCAGCGTGATGTTTATGTCCGTTAAGAACGTCCGCAGCGATTGCTCTCCCAGCGAACACACGATACCACCGCCCACAGCGTTATCGATGATGGCTTGGTAGTGTTTCGTGAAGCTCGAATCGCACGTTTTTGCCATCTGCAGATAAGGGATTCAACACAGCGTGTGTTTGGATGGCAGATGACTAATCGCTCGGTAGGACGTGACAGCAGCGATAATATCTTGAGGGTGCAGTGTAACCTCAGCATGTTTACCCTACAGCACACGAGGCCATGGCTCGACGTCGGCTGTACGCGGTGTGCATACGTTCCCAGCAACCTCCGACTTGTTCTGAGCTGTGCGAGCTTGGGGCTTTACATAATGTCTATGTACACTACTTCATATTGCAATAGACGGGATGCTTACGATACTTCACAAGCCTATTGAGATAAAGCTGAACTCAAACATGAGACATGACCACATGTTTCTAGGCAGAGTTGGAATCGTTCTCACAAAGTCGGCGAGCTCAGGAGGTGACATGTCCCGCACATCGTGCCAGCTGACATTGCCATTGCTCGCGCCGGCTCCCATGCTGAAGTCAGCGCTTTTTTCGTCTCACCACCCCACCTCTACTATCGCACGGGGCGCTGCACGCGCCGCTGACGATGATCGACAAGGGTGAGCGGTGTGAGAGGAGTGAACGAGTGAACGAGTGTGGATTGAGAGGAGTGAGGAGCGAGGAGACGGTCGACAGTCCCGTGACGTTATCGCCAAAACATTGGCAATTCCGCCGCCTGAACCAATCCCGACAACCTGTACGCATGCCCGCTTGCAACTCCATCTGCGGCAGGGTTCGGAGGTTCGTAAAGGTCGGCAGGTGCTGTTCGGCGCGCTACGGCTAGGGACACCGCTCGCCGCTCTGTACTCTGCGCTCTGTGCGTTGCTTGTGCTTCTTCGCTCGTCGGTCATGGGTGAGGGTGTGCTCTTTGGTTGGTTGACGTATTATTGTGTACGGGCGCACGCGACAACGGAAGGCGATCTCCGAAGTTCACGGGCACTCGCGTACATTGTCTAGACTCATGGTGACTTCTCACCACCGCCGCAGGACAGACCTATGTGTTCGTTGCAACATCGGTACCGCCACGTGGAAGACCATATCAATGGCATGTGTCCCACGAAACATAAATTATACTACATTTGCACCAGGAGACAAGAATGTGACACGTGTCTCCGGGCATGGTGTTATTGCGTGACGTGAACTCGTGTCCTAAAGTATGCCGCAGAGTTACCTGGTACGATATACTGGTTCGTCGTCGGGTTGGCAGGTGCGTGCTCGTCCGGCCCGTGCGTGTCCCGCTTGCAATCGTCAGCTTTGCCATTAGTGCTGTCTCTCTAGTGCTGTCTCTAGTACTGTCTCCCTCTCTCTCCTCTCTCTTTCTCTACGCCTCTTTGTGCACCTCGCTCAATGTATTGCTAATGCATTTTGTCTTCAACCGGTTGTTGCTACCTACAGTCGTTGATCCTGCCCGGTAGCGCGCGCACTACTCTCCCCCCGGCTTCTCTCTGATGGTTCTCGATTCATGCCGAAGAAGCGCCCTACTACTCCTGTTTTACGGAGTACTATGTTTGCGTGCCATCAGGACGCCACGCATGTTGCTGTCCGACGATCAAAGTGGCTGAGGAGCAGCATGATTGTTCTTGCGTTAGCCAAAATATCCAATCGACCGCCCATCTGTTCACAACACCCCGAAGATCTGCGCCCGTTTTCTCTTCCTTATATTTCCCTCTCTCGATGCACTGACGACTATCACTACATACCCACACGCTCGCACGGGTGTCCAAAGTGAGAATCATAAATGGGGAAATCGTCAGCGACGATGACCCTCGAGTCGCCGGTCCGCAGCGGCGAGCAGGAGGAGGAGGCGGAGGAGGCGGGGTACAAGGAAGGGCAGGGTACGGCCGCGTTGCGTCCCTCCTCGACCCGCCATCTACTACAGAAGCAAGCGGCGGGGGTGCAAGGTAATCGATGTCATACCGTGTACCGTCTACATTGTGAACCCATCATTTGCAGTGATGCCTTTGGGAAACGCCGCTAGCTGGTATGTAGAATATCTGGTGCTGTGGTTCGAGGGCGAGTTGGGCTGAAGAGAATTTCAGGGTGTCGATCTTGCCAGACAAGGCTTATGAGCCTATTGCCCCTACGCAAATATCAGAATCTTGCGTTGCGTTCATACTCTTCGAGACCAGCCAGCCACAAATGACCTGAGTCAAAGCATTAAACCATGCGCGGAATTCCTTCCCGTAGAGTGCCTTTGAGCCCAAAGCATGCCACCTCCTCACTATCTCGAGATGGCGTAGTCACATGTGGGAATGCCTTGAAGTACCTCCTTGCCCAAGCGAGCCACAGCGAGCACCTACTCTCTACGCAAGGAAGGAAATATTGTCATCGCCCGCCCTTGCCATGAACGTTGCTTCGAATTAAACAGTGGTTTGTCCACCCCGACCAAAACCGACACTATGTTGGTAAATTATCGCGCGCACAGCCGACTATTTTGTTCCTCACTGCTGTGCGCACGATTCAACGTCCATCCTCCACCCAAACAAGGGGGGCAGCAGCTGGGGGAAGAGGAGCAGGAGCGTCGACGGGACCCCTGGACAAACTGGCGGAGATGATAGGAGTGCAGGGGCGAACCGTGACCATCCCCGGCGCACTGGGCGTGCAGGAGCAACAGGTCCCCTTCATCTATCTCATGATTGCTGCGTTGGTGGTGAGTAGTGGAACTTTGTGAGAATCTTCTCCTGATGTTGCTGCTGCTGCTGCTAGCTCCATCAGTCTGTAGCCATATGCCCCGAAGCAG
The DNA here is from genome assembly GCA_902602495.3 of Ectocarpus sp. CCAP 1310/34. Classification (NCBI taxonomy): domain Eukaryota; class Phaeophyceae; order Ectocarpales; family Ectocarpaceae; genus Ectocarpus; species Ectocarpus sp. CCAP 1310/34. The sequence continues at coordinate 55,558 of CACKRE030005055.1, read as the reverse complement.
ACGCGCGCCATACCGGCCCTTCGTGTTGTGGTTGGTTGTTTGTGGTGGTGCTTGTTGGAGCAACGTTCTGTAGAGCGACAAAACCCACGCGGGGTGCCAGCCTCTATTCGTACGTCACCTCGACCACCGCTGCGTGCAAGGTTGAAAGGGTTGCTGTGACCTGTGTCTCGTAGCCTTTGCTGAAGCTCGGCAGGGAAAGCCCCCCGGCCCCCGATCCCCGTCTGCCCGGGTCCATTAGTACTGACCGTATGAATCACGCGATGATTTTTATCCACTGCAGTGCCTCGCGGTCTTGCACGCCCACGCCGATCTTATGTACAATGCCCGCCAATCCTCGGGAACTTGCAGCAAGCAAATAATCATGTCCCCCACTTGCGCCCCCCCCGGTGTTTGCCATCGGGGTTGGGTTTTCGTCGCTTGGCAACGACGTTGTAAAACAAGCCCCCCCCCCCGGAGCTGAAAGAAGAAATAGGGGAACGTAGAAAAGTCTTCAAGCAGTACCTGAGTGAGGCGTCTGAGGAGAGTTGGGAAAAGTACAGGGCCAAGAGAAAACAGGTGAAGGGACTAGTGAGAAAGAAGAAAAAGTGTATTTGGGACGAAGTAGTGCAGAAGGCCAACGGAGGCCTGGAGGGAAACGTCAAGCAGATGTGGGAAGGGATTAGTGGAATGGTAAAAAAGACCGCGCAAGG